>CAJPDP010737669.1:0-12213 GCA_905336975.1 Bombina variegata variegata
TTCCTTGCTTACCCGTGTCACTAACTGTCTCTCTCATATCTCATCTTGGATGTCCTCTCACTACCTCAAGCTAAATCTCTCCAAAACTGAGCTCCTTATTTTCCCCCCTTCTTCCAAAATCTCCACCCCCCCATTTCTCTATAACTGTTGATAATTCCATCATTACCCCTACCCCACATGCCTAATGTCTTGGGGTCACCCTTGACTCAGATCTCGCATTCACTCCCCACATCCAATCTTTGGCTAATTCCTGCCACCTGCACCTTAAAACATCTCCAAAATCTGCCACTTCCTCACACAAGATACAACTACTAAGACTTGAATCCACTCTCTCATCATTTCCTACCTTGACTATTGAAACTCCATCCTCTTTGGCCTCCCTAGCTACCATTTATCTCCCTTACAAAAATAATAAATGCCAATGCATCTGAAGATCAAGGCTGATCTTCCATACACCTCACTCCTCATCTGTTGCATCTCTCTGCCAGTCCCTTAACTGGCTTTCTCTAATCGCAAAAACAAAAACACAAAATCCTGACTCTGACATTAAAAGCTCTCAATAACACTTCTCCACCATATGTCTTCAACCTCGTCTCCAGATACTCTCCCTCCCATTCCCTTTGCTCTACTCATGACCTACTTCTCTCCTCCTCTATTTTTACCTCCTCACATTCCAGTCTACAAGACTTCTCCAGATCAGTCCCAATTTTGTGGAATTCGCTCCACAAGACTCTCCCCTAATTTTCAAACTTTCAAGTGCTCCTTAAAGACTCTACTATTCAGTTCCTCTCCTCCTTTAGTTATCCCCTTGAACCCCCTTAGCATGTAAGCCTACAAGTCCAGTTGCTTTTTAGATCACCTTCATGAGACCTGATTTACAACAGTGAAACTCTTGTCAGGGTCCTCTATCCCTTTTTCTCCCATAATTGTGACCTTGCATATTAGACCCATGCTTTAGCATGATAATAATTATAATCTATCTTTAGAAAAGACTTGTGGCAAAGGTGGCATCCTATGATGCCACGTTTCAAAAAAATTGAACTCTTGTTGTAGAGCCAATGTTTATATATGGAGATTTCATTGCTATGTACAAGATTTTATGCCCTTGCTAGCAATAAGTCTGGCTAAAACACCTCAATAATTAGTTGGGTGGCCTCATACTTTTTTTGCCATAAACTGTATTATATTAATAATATTTAAGCTTGCTTCTTTTTGTCTGTTGACTTTGTACTGGTTTAATTTTGACTGTTATGTCAAACATAATTACAGTATAATAAATTCACAACATTAAAAGAAAAACAGGGAATTTATTAAGGGAAGAAAAATAAAGAGAAGGGGTATAAGAAGGATAGGGGAAGAAGAGTAAAAAAAATCTAAAAGTTGATGATTTGCTCAGTATGTTGTTCAGTATGTTGATTGGCTAAGTATGTTATAAATCAGACATCCTCAAACTTGGCCCTCCAGAGGTTTTGGAACTAAATTTCCCATGATGCTTAGCCAGCTGTTATAAATGGTAATAGTAAAACTACTGTAATGGAATCTAGAAACAACTTACAAGAAAATCCCTACCAAAAAACAACCTTTCCAATATTAGTAATGGAGATAGTAAAACTAAACTCTCTTCTTTATAAATGATCAATTATGCTAAAAAAATAATGAGATGACTTACGCCTAAACTAGATAGGCATTGACACTCTTATAAATAGTGGGGTCGACCACAATCTTACGTCAATTTATTCACGAAAATTAGTTTCTCAAGTGATTACAATGCTATAACATATCGTTTGTTATAAACCCAGTGCCATGAATTAATTTTCAACCCAAAAAGGTATTTTCGTGTGCAAAGAACCTCTTTTCAAAATAGAAACTGGGAGACCTCACAATATAATAGCCCATTCGCACATCTTAAGGTTACAATAAAGCTCTATTTATATAACCCCTTTGTTCACCATGCAAGGAAATACTCATTTGCATGTGCAATATTACCCTATTTTCACAATACATCCTCAACACTCAGTATCCATATGAATACGTATCTTGGCATAATGGACACACTTCTATAGTCACTTCAGGACAACAACATTTACAAATGTCTTTTTTTTGTATTTAATTTTTTAATATTTGATTGTAAGCCATATTCGCACTGTCAGGATTGTCACTAACAGTACTGGTGTTATTAAAATCATGTTTTTAGAGATCTCTTAATTGTGACTTTCATATTTAACTGTTACAATCCATTTCCATCCGCACCACTCCTGCTAACCAATCTAAATGCATCTTTGAGGTAGTCAGGATATGCAGACTGAACACTTTTTTTCTATCTCTGTATGATCACTTAGAGAACTTCACAAGGATTGTTTTAAACAATATTTATTTCTATTGTTTGTTAAAGGGCCCTTTTCCATTTTGCCGTGAACTAAGTACAAAATGTCAACTACTAGTTTCTATGCAAAGCATATAAAATATCTTTTTTCTTTTTACAGGATTTTAACTTCTTTTAAACTCTGAATCATGATTCATTGCCTTGCTGCTTTGCATGTTTCTAAAAGACCCGTAAATAAGAATGTACCTTCATGAACAGGTTTTTTTATATTGGACACCAAAAGTTCATTATTGAACTTTTAAACTGGAACATGCATTCATAACCATGAGCTAAATAATGTATGCACAGTCGTGAACTAGTTTGGACTTAGCGTGCATCGAGGCACGTCACCAAAAAAAACTAGTTCAAATATGAAAATATTTAATATAATAAAACATCATTTGTAGATGTTGTTGTTGTGAAATGACTTTTCTTGCAGATCCCCTTAGCTGTACATTAATTCATGTAGCCATCACATCCACATATGCATATTATCTAGTTAGGGCCTGAGGTTGGGTCAACTCTTTCTCTCACTCATTTCTATATGATTATATGCTTGCATCTGTCCAATTGATAATTAACAATACCTCTACTTGCTTGCGTCAATTCAGCTGACAACTAACAATACCGCTTATTGCAAACTTTTGTAGATGTTTGGCCTTTTTCAGAGCCTGAGCAGGATTGAACTGTTTTTTTTTTTTTCCAGATTTGGATTCTAACTTTCCTGCAGGTTCACTAGGCTTGGCAATATTTTACCTTTGCAATTTGACAAAGTATTATTTTTTTTTTTTTTATTGAGGTTTAATTCACGGCACATAGACAATGCATTTCAGTAACTTCCATATACAGAAATTTTTCAAATTATACATTCAATATTGGAATAGCCAAGATATACAAAATATAGTTATATGGCATGGTTTAAAAGATATTAATTTACATCATGTTTGCCAGATGAATTGTATGTCCTCTAAATGGAATCTGAGGCCACTTTTGGACCTCACTATACTACAAAGTGTATAAAGCTACAGAAGACAACCATAAACAGTAGGGGACCGCTTTTGGATCCCATATGATAAACCTCTATTTCTAATTTTAGAGGTTCAAGTTAGTATAAAAGGGGGAAGGGAAGCTATCTTTCAAGCGGTAGTGATCTCTCGGAAGAACCCAGCTGTAGGAGCATATAGTTAGATCAAACCAGTAGTAATAAACTGATTCTATGATATTTAAGGGAACCAGGTAGCATATTCATGTGTCCAACAAGAGGCAGAAGCTAGGCATCATTAATTATCTATTTAGTAATTAGCTGGAAAAAAACGTTGGTTAATATGTCTTGTGTTTTGTATCCTGTATAGCGGGAGCTATAGATTTAAGGGGTGCGCTGAGCTGTATTTAAGTAGCTAAATACAGATACAGTATATAATCTTAGCAACATAGCATATCATAAAGCCAAATTGGAATCCCTTGATTAAGACCATTGATAGACCAGCTATCCTAGTCTTAGGTCAAAATATAGTGTCTTCTTCTTGTGGATCAATAGTTTTAGGATCATGCTGCCCCGGCCGCAGTCAGCAAAGCCCCAAAACACCAATTCACTGGCAGAAGTAAAAAGATAAATACAAATTGTGATCCCATTTAAAGATAGCTGAACAAATTATACTGAAGTAATGTTACTACACCTAAACAATCGATATTAAAAGTGATTGTCATATAACTATATGAGGGATTGATCATTTAACGCTTGGAGCAAACATACAACTGAAGTAGAGATAAGAACAAATAGTCACACGTATAAAGTAGAACTGCATAATGACATTACAGGTGCTATATCAGATCAATAACTAGTTAAGGCAATGAAAACGTAAATAGGCATTATTCAACTTAGACATAAACATACTCAGCATCATCGCCGTTTAACTTATAATGAAGGGGTAAACTAGTCCAAACTAGATTCTTTATCATAGGGTTAAGAGTCTATGGGACCTTAAAGTGTTCTAATAGTTGAGAAACTGCAGAGGTCTACCACTCACCACCATATTCTGCACAAGTTGGTAGTTAGCCCACACCAATCCTCAACATATTATCATGGGTTTTAGGAGACCAGAGTCCGCAAAGTAGGCTTATGTATTCCTGGCTGTGTGAAGGTACATGTCCCCATTCAGTAGTTGGCCGCAAATTAGTGTCCTTGCAGAGGCAGTTTGCAAAGCGGGATGAGACCAAGGCCTGGGACCTCTACTACGTTAGGTATCCACGCTTTATCCTTCGTATTTGACGCAACTGTCAGTATAATCGAAATGGCTGACAGTATATTAATGTACTGAACTGTCTGACTCCTCAACGTAGAGTAAATCAGAGCCATCATGGAATCCGGGTGTAGAGCAGCAAAAGTTTTGCTCAATGTCAATATGTTTATCTTAGGATGAGGTGTTTGCAGTGCTCTATCTAAGTGACATTTGTCACTTGCTCTATCTAAGTGACTTGTGTAATAGGCTGTGAGCAGCCTATTACACAAGTTAGTCTGTAATGTAACAGAAAGTTTTCCATTATTTTTGGTGAGCTCCAATAAATGCGCTATTATGGTAACAGAGTCCATGCTGTTCTGATGATCTGGATCACCGTAATTACTCCAAGCTGCGGCTAATGTACTCTCAAGCTGCGAGAAATGTTCGCTCACAATGATTTTGATCTTTTCATGTAGGATAGTTTCTCTGGGCTCCATCCGATCAAAATAGCTATGAGATCCCCG
Source organism: Bombina variegata variegata (assembly GCA_905336975.1). Lineage (NCBI taxonomy): Eukaryota > Metazoa > Chordata > Amphibia > Anura > Bombinatoridae > Bombina > Bombina variegata. Next base: position 5,106 of record CAJPDP010737669.1, read on the forward strand.
TTGAACGTATATTGAGTAAAGCACACATGGTTCAGCTTAACGACAGGGCCAAAGGCGCCCTGCTGGGGGGGTATAATGTAAGGCCGAGTTCTTGAAACGGCTCCAGGCACTGATGCCACCAGCAATTCTTGTAGTTTCTGGGCACAAAAGTTACAGTTTCCAAGATCTAAGACAGCTCTTGTAAAAAGTTACATGAATCAATCTGCTGAGGGATGTATTTGTAAAGTCGTCTGAGAAAAGCTATAGCAGCATGCAGCTATGCGACTGATCATGGCCGCTGCCCGGAAGTTCCCCCGACAAAGTATTATTTTTGACATTCATATAATGACTATGGAAACTAAGGTTTTATTTTCTTTAATGCCATTGACTGATTAGGATGTGGACAGACTAACCCTTGAAGACATGTTTGTCAAACAGAGTGAGGTTTTGGGTATCAGTGAGACTTTTCTGTGGCTTGAGAAAATTCTATTGAAAGAATACAAAGCCTGGTGGGATAAAAGAGCCTTGGAAAAATATCTACAGCTTGATTTAATTCCCAGAGGCTTGAGGCTGAATAAGTTTCCGACCTTCCAAGTGGATGACCATTATTTTACTTCTACTTGGAATTACATTTTAAGTGACTGTTCCAAAAAACTGATGTTGCTAATAATTAAATATAAGGAAACTCAACTAGCTAAGATCAGAACAGAATTTGAGTCAATTTAGTCACAATTAAACTGTTTCATAGAACACTCCAAATATAATGATCTTGATAAGTTACTAAGTGAAACAGTCTCAAAACTCTATATAATTAGACAATTTCAAACTCAGAAAGTTTAAAAGGGACAATGAGGATTACATAAATAACAAGGTATACACATGGCACAATAGAAATAGACATAGAAGAAATAGGTCTAGGTCCAATAGTAGACTACCCAAATCGGATAAAAAGGTAACTTTTTCTGATACTGATGTTACAGACGAGGAAACAGCCACACACTCAGCCAGAAGTGATTCTTGTGGTGAGGATGACCCTATATCGACACCAAAGGGCATAATTCTTAATTTTAACAGTCAACACGGGGTAGCGGTACTCTTAGACCAGATCATGTTATGACCAGACAACAAAGTAAAAATAATAAGTCAGATGGTCGGTCATCAAATACTCTGTCTAATACATGAGTTCTTGAGTGATACTGATGGTGATAGTAGACCATCTAGAATTGACGCCTCCCAGAGTACTAGTACACAAAGAGAACAGGTTTTTCAACAGGACACATATCAAAGGGAAGGAGGAGGCTCCATAGGAAGAGGAAGAGGTCGCTACAAAAGGGGCCAAAGAGGGAGGTCACAATGCAACAAATACCAGATTTGAAGGGGATTAACCTATCCAGTAGGGTTCTGACATCCTCTGAAACAGAATTCTAAGCCTGGGATTAGGCTTTGTCCCTACTAGGTCATTTAATCTATTTGAGACAATAACGGATGTCAATAGACTTGTGAGAGACCTGACACTTAAAAAGTATTTCTGAACACAGGGCGAGTGCATAGATTTCAGCCCAGATATAGAGAGTGATACCAGTGACTCGGTGTCCAGGAATCTCCCACAAATCTTTGACATTTCTGACTTCCCTGAGGGTGGTAATTACATAGCAATGGATGAACTAGGAGCACATCAAGATATAGACCCTACCTACCAAAAAAATACACATGGAAATTTTAACCCCAGATCCATCTTCTACCCTGTGAGGGATACCCATTTCTTGAGGCCTTTCATCACAGAGTGGAGGAGGACCTGGTATGCTATCAAGGAAACATGATAGATGTCTGTCCAATTTACAGCCAGAACAAAGACAGGCGCTACTAAATATAAAAGCCAGTGATGACATGTCATCAAACAGGCTGATAAACGTGGCAGCATCGTCATACTCAACAGAATTGCATACATTACTGAGGCCATGAGACAATTGGGAGATGAGGAGGTCTATACTAAACTTACCAGAAATCTTACTGAGCCACTTAAGAAACAGCTCTTAAATCTGTTAGATGATGGACTCCATGAAGGAGTTTTTGACTCAGACACATACAATTCTTATTGGTCTCTAGTCCCGTGATTCTGATCTTCCATCACCTCCCCAAGGTACATAAATCCTTGGAGAAGGTGAGGGGAAGACTGATTGTCTCTGGAATTGGATCCCTGTTCGAGCATCTGTCCAGCTGGGTGGAAATATTGCTTCAACCTATAGTTTTCCAGCTGCCCTCTTATCTACATGACACCAAACATTTGGTGTCTAACTTGGATAAGATAGGATGGGATGACTACTGCTCCTGGCTTACTATAGATGTAGTGGGTTTATAGTCAGGTATCCCAAACAATTTGGGTCTAACAGCAGTGTCTGACCAACTTGAACATTCCAGTAATTACAGCCCTACTTTGGGGTCGTGTATTTGCAGGGTCCTTGAATTTTTATTAACACACATTTTTTTTCAATTTGAAGGAGATTTTTACCTCCAGAGACGTGGGACTACCATGGGCGCAAAGTTTGCGCCAGCCTACACCAATCTCTTTATGGGATGGTGGGAGCGGTCCCACGTCTTTGGAGAGGCCAATCCCTTCAGACACAACATCAAAGTCTATAAATTCTATATTGACGACCTCCTCTTCATCTGGAAGGGATCTGAAGAGGAGGGTTTACATTTTGTTAATCATCTAAATAACAACAGTGTAGGCCTGCAATTTACTTATCATTTAGAGAAACACAAGATTCCATGCTTGGATATTACCTTAAGTGGTGAATCAGAGACAGGTAAGATTAGGAGTTCATTGTACAGAAAACCTATAATGTCTAATACAATTTTACATGCCAGGAGCAGTCACCCAAGACACACTGGATTTGGAGTGGCTTAAGGGCAGTTCATGCATATTAAGCGCAATTGTACAGAGACATCATATTTTCTCATAGAAAGTGAAAAATTCAAACAATCCTTACTACAGAGGGGTTATTCACTTAAGAGCCTAAACAGAGCACTTTTTGAGGTAACCCGTATGGAAAGAAGTTCCCTAAATCAGTGACCAAAGCACATGCAGGCAGAGCAGATTTGATTATAATAGACCAATTTTTGGAACCATCTATAGCCCACAATTTGATGAGATATGTGAAATAATTAAAAAACATCTACCCATTGTGACAGCAGAGAATAGCTTGAAGGAGTATGTTTCCAGCAGTTTCAGCTTCGTATCTCGGAGGGGTTGCACCATTGGAAACATTCTGGCTCCAAGCTTGCTTAGGAAACAAAGGATCAATACAAGCAGTTGGTTAACTGTAAGGGAAACTACAGATGCAATGTTGGTAATTGTATAGCTTGCTCATACACGAGGGTAGGTTCTACCTCTCAATCAAGAAACACACAGAAGGTATACCATCATGACAGTTATAGTACTTGTCGTAGTACATATGTAGTTTATTTGATTGAATGCTCACAGTGTGAGTTACAATATACAGGTTGTACCACAAGGGAAGCTAGGACCCGTAATAGGGAACACCTTAAAGGAATAGGAAAGTCAAAATTAAACTTGCATGATTCAGATAGAGCATATCATTTTAAGACACTTTTAAATTAACTTCTATGTTCAAATGTGCTTTGCTCTCTTAAACAGGATGTTTCCTCACTAAACTGGCAAGTAATTGAGATTGTTTGCCCTAAGCCTAGGAGAGGTGACAGGATCAGGTGGCTTCTTTACAGAGAGACCTTTTGGATCTTTCAGTTACAAACTAGGAGGCCACTGGGTTTAAACATAGAGGGCGATGTCATTAATTTTTGGCAGCTTTTGGTATGTGTTTTCTCCTAGTGGTTTCCAGTTTTAGCTTAGTCATCCCCCTAATCTTATCCTAACTCATCAGTGAGACTTAGAGTACTCTAATTGTATATATAATACATTTTTCATAATGTTACTATGTTGAACATATTGTACAGTATTACTAATAATTTTTAGTTTACATGTTTGAAGTCATTGTACTATTGCATTACCCTGAGCTCTTTAACTTTCTTGACTTATATTCACACTCATCATCTGTTTGTTAGTAGAATATACTCTAGTATGTTGTCTGTGGGTTCATACAGATTATAGTTTAGCTATTTGTCCTATTCTTAAGGACTATATATGTAAAGCTTTAAATACATTACTTGTATACTAACAACCTATTATGGTTAGTTAAAATATAGATTTAGAATAACTGTAGTCAATTGAGTATACTGAAATCAACTTTACAACATGAGTTAATAAAGCCAATCCCTTCCAATTTGTAAATTGACACACAGCCAATGGTATTCAGCATGCACTTTAACTAATTGGTTTACAGCCTATTTAAATGATGATGATATGTCTGTACTCCATGTCTATAAATAAGGCTTGTGGGCCGAAACGCGTTAGACACCACCTGTGCACGCTGTTGTTTTTATACTCTGTTCATTACCTTGAGTTTCTAGCATTAAACTGTTTTATTTGTGCTTTGAATGACTCGCTGGTTCTTTTGGAATTATCTGTACATATGTATATGGCCCTATACATATGTAAATGTAAGCCCTGTTGACTATATCCAGCCTCTTCAATAGAGATGATTGGCACATTAATGCATGTTAATAAAACTTTAAATTGTCTCCAGTGGCCATTTCAGGGTGTTTAAAATATGTGCAAATAGACTGTTTGGAAAAAACACAGCTGCTAATAGACTGTGATTGAGGCCAATGTTAGGGTATATGCAGAACGATTTGCTAAAGTAGGACAAAGAATTTCAGATACCAATGACAACCAAGGGCAATATACAAAGTCAGATTGTTGAAATGGAAACTAAATGAGAAGGTTTAGATCTTGCATAAGCAATATAAGGATTATAGATATACCTGAAGTCCTGATATTTTTTCTTGACAACTTCCGACCTTTCTTAATCTAACATCTAGAAATATCACATTATTGGTTGAATTAGCACAAAGAATTTGCTCTGATAAAAAAAAGAATAAAGGTGTCTCACTGCAGACCTATAATTGCTAATTTTCTTAATTTTCAAGATGAGATTACAGCTGGTTTTAAGTAATATCATTAATGAAGACGAACCTGGGTATGTGTATAACATTAATAAAGAACTTAGCTAATAAAAAATTAGATGCAGCTACTATAAATTTAACTGAAGCAGCAATTATCACAATAAGTGCTGTAAAGACTTTCGATAAAAAAGCCTGGTATCGCCTTTTCAAAACTTTATATGAAAAGGGGTTTCAGAAAATACTTCTTTAAGCATCAACAATATATTAACCGATACAGATAAAAATAGACATAACACAAGGCGGTCCCCTCTCTCCTCTTTTATTTGGCATTACACTAGAACCTTTGCCAGTCAATATAAGAACAGAATATAAAGGGATTATAATCTGAAAAACAGAATACATTTATCTTTTTACGTACATGATTTAGTTTAATGGGTAAGGGTCAACCAGAAGGAGGTAACTACCCTATGATAGTAAGGAACAATCCAAAAATCCCCAGAGGTACACCTCTCAAGTGTACATGGTGCCTGTATGTTAAGGTCACTGGGAAGGTAAAATATAGGATCCCAATTTTTGATCAAAATATAGCTAGACTCATGTAGTAGATCCTTCATGTGTTTATACAGGAGCAGAGCTCCAGCTCAGCCCGTCTAAATCTAAATCGGTAGAAGCTCAAGCACGAAATAACATACTTCTGGGTAGCTTTTCTTATCCAGTTCCCAGAGGAAATCTACCTACCAGTAAATAACATGTCTCTATTGGGTTGCGAGAAAGACCAATTTATATTTACAGTTTTATAATGTTAAAACACATTTTAATAAAGTAAATTACACTAGTAAAATAAGATGTTTTGTGTGTTATTTTTCTTAAAGATGGTGACATTTTCCTTTCCCCCAATTATTTTAATTTCTGTATTTATTTTAACATCAACAATGTTTTAAAAATCAATAACTTGAGTTTCATGGGTTCATGTTATCTTCATTTGAAAGAGGTGATTCCCATTTTTATGATCGCAGTCACATATTGTTTTTTTGCACATTTTTGGCTAATCATCATTACAGCTCCAGATAATAAGCTCTATCTAGAGCTGTTGAAGCTCTAACAAATGTGAGTATTCTGAGTCTGCCTTCTGTCCATTTGAGGATTGAATATTTTAACAGTGTCACGCTATTATGGGTTTCTTTCTTTGCCTTTAAGGAACATCACATGAACTTTCTGTATTTGAGGGACTGTTACCATTAGCATTAAATGACTCATTTACTTTAGATATATTCCTGTACAGTATATTGGTCTGTATCATTATTATTTGTGTGTGTGGTTTTTTGCACATTTTATTTTATGTTTAAGTATATCTTTTTGTGTGTACCACATTATTGTGGTTTTATATTTATTACTAATCATCATTACATGTGAAAGCCAGAGAAATTAATTTTTTACCGCCTGTCCCCCTTAAACTGAAACCCATCACTAAGTAACTCCTCTCATGTTTATTTTAAACACTGGAGTTTTTATTTCTTTTCATTTTATCCCCATAACATGTTTAATTTAGCATAGTAAAATCAGTATGTGATGTTCATATAGTATTTAATAATCGTTTTCAATCAGAATATATGGAGTACTTGCCCACCAATGGATTAAATATCACAGCTCACTCTGCTCTCTACCAAAGAGTCATTGTTAATTTCCCTCATTGTGTACAAAACATTAAAAGCCAGATTCCAAGTGGTGAGCTAACAGTGCAAGCGAAATGGGGTTTATCGGGGGTGTTTGCATGCGTCTGCTTTAGCGCTCGTATGAATCAGAGCAAAAAGAATCATGAACAGAGGGAAACAGGAGACAAGGAGAAAAAGGGAACAAAAAAGAGAGACTTATAGTGTAGTAAATCCAAAACTGAAGCGTTCTGTGCTTGAATATGAAAACTGCTCACCTGGTGTTACTTTAATCATATGAGGTAAGTAACATGTGTGGGTAGGAAGTATTTCCACACTGTGGTAAAGATGATATTCCACAATCTGTGTCCTTTTGTAATTTCCTACTAAGGGGCCGAATTATCATTGTCTGGCGGACATGATACGCGGTAGCGTAT
>CAJPDP010738038.1:0-10147 GCA_905336975.1 Bombina variegata variegata
GTTTTTTTTTCAGCCAGCTCAGCCCCATTGTTTCCTATGGGGAAATCGTGCACGAGCACGTTTTTCCAGCTTACCGCTACCGTAAGCAACGCTGGTATTGAGGGTTGAAGTGGAGCTAAATTTGGCTCAATGCTCACTTTTCTGAGGCTAACGCAGCCATTCAGAAAACTCGTAATACCAGCGTTGTTTAAAGGGTGCGCTGGAAAAAAAAGGAGCTTTAGCACCGCAGGTCTTTACCGACAAAACTCTAAATCTAGCCGATAGTTTTTCTTATTTTTAGATAACATTGCTCTTTCATTTTCAGACTCCCAACCAAGCTGCAAAAAATATAATAAGAATACCATCAGCTACCTACTCCAGCTTGCTCCTGTTTGTGTAAAGGGTCTTTTCATATGCAAAAGAAGGGGGAGGTGGGAGGGTCTTATTTCCCATTTGCAGTGGGCTTTCCAGCTACCTTTTCAACAGAGCTAAACTGAGAGCTTCTAAGTAAGCTTTTAAACAGTTTTATACTGGATTTTTATATCAGTTATCTGTGCATCTTATTCTTTATAGTAGTGTCTATTACATGCAGTTATATGAAAATGAGTGTATACTGTCCCTTTAAAAAGAAAACAATATTCTTTGACAACAATTATCATAATCAATTATTATTGATTATATCAATTAGTTGTCCAATTAAATTGGATCCGGTGGTACAGGAAATAATTATTTAGTATATATAAATTCCTACACCTTCCTTAGTGCATAGAGAGTATAAAAATACTAATTAAATCAAAAAAGAAAAAAGGAAAGCAAAGTACTCCTGTCCAGCACTAGACTATTTGTTACAAAAATATTATCAACAACCAATGAGCAAAATTGTACTTGAAATAACAATAAATATACAATAATACACAAGTATCCCCTCATCCTAAAATCTACTAGGCAACTCAGAAATAAAAGTAGCCAGGACCGTTGAATGGGAGTCCATGAATAATACATACAAGTTTTAGTCTTTGCACAAAAAGAACTGGTTCTTCCAGTACTGATATTCCAAATAGTAGTGCATAGACAATTTTTAAGCACACATTTTACAAGCAGCTTTGCAAGTTCTATATGGGCGTTGGCCTTTTTTTTCCACTTTCAAGCTCACAGATGACCACACTTGCAGGTAATTAAACTCCTGTAAATATAGTAAACATTGCACATACCGGATTCTCAAGAAGTGCCATCCTAGGCAGAGTTTGTCATAACCGTGTAGATGTCTAATGGGGAAGTAACACCTGCCCTTCAAACTTGGAAAGAGTTTCACTCTTGAGAGCAAATCCTCAATCATAGAAAGATTTGTTCCATTCTTATCACAGTTCCATTCTCCGTTCTGTGCATACAGGTTATTAGGGGCACTCTAGTTTTACAGCGCCCCCTGTGCAAAATCAATCCTCCACTATTTGGAAAAATGTATTTGTCCTTTCACTTTATTAAATCCTCCAATTGTATCCACACATTTGTCACCAGTTTTCATATTGTTACGCAGAGAGCAATGATTGCACTTTACTCAGTTTGTTCAACCAGGTATCACCTGCCTAAATTAACAGATGACTATTTACCAATTTTTCCTTCAAATCTTTGGCTCTTTTTGCTGTCATTAAGGGGATATCACCCACTATTTTTGAGATAATTGGACCAACCTGTAAAATGTGCCGATATTTTCTTAGGATGGCCTTTATATCCTGCATTTATTATTGTAAGTACTTATGAGCCTAATAATATTATTTTCAACACAATGACTTTCTTCTTAAGTACCAACCAAAAACACATCACTAGTCTTATGTCTAGACCTATATGCTGACTTTACGGTTTGCTGGGAATAATCTTTCTTTAAATCGTTGTTTCAAATCCTTTAAATATATTTTAAACATAGTTTGTATAGTTCCTATTATTTCTCAAATATTAGACATATGTTCCAAACTCACTTTGGGAGATGTTGACTATCGAATGATAACAATGTATTTCCTGCTGTGTTTTTCCTATGGGTAGCTATAGGCAAACTATTTCCTGCCTTAACCCCTTAATGACTGCAACGTACAAGGTACTTTCCCTTCTGGTCACTGGAAATAGTGCGGTCTTGCGCTATTAAGTACACAATCCACATAGAAAGACCAGCGACGTACCCTGTAATTATCCGTAGATCTAAAAAACGTGATCTCCTCTGTACTCTAATCAAAAATGAATTTTAAATTCCTTTCATTAGTATTAAGATCCTGTATTTATTATTTTAATTTATCCTCTGTGCTCTTCCAAAGGAGAAGCATATCATCAATAAATCTCAACCATAAAATAATGGTAGATTCATTATCCTGTCCATAGTTCAATACACATTCCTGTTCACATTTTCCAAAATATAAACAAGCATAAGAAGGAGCACAACATGTCCCCATTGCTATCCTCAAAATATGCTCATAACATTTGCAATTAAAGATAAAATAGTTATGTTCCAATATGAATTACAGTAGTTCCAATAGAAAATTAGTATGTTGTTCATAATCCTTTCCTCGCTGACCTAAGAAATATTTACAAGTTTTTATACCTTTAGTATGGGGAGTGGAAGAAAACAAAACTTCCACATTGATTGCAACTAATAGTGTATTGTCAATTGGAACCAAACAATCCAATTTTTTAAGAATGTCTATTGTATTCTTTCCATAGGAAGGGAGGTTGTTTAGGCAGGGTCTTAAACAAAAATTAACATATTGGGATATTCTCTCTGTCACTGAATCTATTCATAAACTATTGGCCTCTCCGGAGGGCACTTTCCGTTTATGCAATTTTTGTAAATGTAAAATGTAAGTGTAAAATGTGGGGGTTCTTGAATGCTCTACATATTAAAAATCAAATTCACTCTTATTTATTAATCTCTCCATTTAGGGCCATTGATAACAGTTGATAGAGTTTATAGGATATAGTTGAATCTTGATTTAAGGTTTTATAATGTGTTCTATCCAATAATTGGCGATTACATTCACCATCTCTTGGATTCAGAACCATCACATTTTTACCTTTTTCCGTAGGCTTAAAGTGCCATAAAACAGGTTGAGATCTGAGCATATCCTAAAAGGGCTAATTAATTTAAAATAGTTTGCCTAAAAAAGTATTTTAAACTAATTTTCAAAAATAAGCAACATGAATTACATAGCTAAGCTGCCTGGAGCAGCTAACTCCACCCCTCTTATCAGTGTTTAGACACAGGCATTGTATTTCAACTTCTAGGCATGTCCCAGCAGATAATCCCTATTCACTTTTGCATTCTACTAAAAGAACAATAAACATAGATACAGCCATAAAAGGAATTGTTTGGGGGGAGTTAGAGCTTTACAATTCAGAGACTAAAAAGAAAGGGTTAATGGTGAGGCACTGCAGTATATATTTGCAGGTAAAGTAATTAAAGTACATATTATATTATTTTGTCTCTATCCCAACTTGTTTTATGTCCCTTTAATAATGATGATCCTCCTCGAGATGCTTTAATGTTAACCTCTGACTTCTACTCAAATTATCTTAAAAGGCTGTATCTCTGTCCAGTATATCTCTCCACTAATTTTACAAAATGTTGTACTAATGGAGCACTTGATACATCTGGCATATATGTGGATTTGTTATGTAAACCACTAAAATGAATATGACTTTCTCCATTAGCTTGTTCATTCAATTCTTCATAAGTACTTTCTCTACCCATTTGTTCTACATCTCTAAGACTCTGTCTCTCTCATGCCTATTTAGTGTCAAGTCCTTTGGAATATTTTCATGTGTCTTTCTAAAAATATTATTTCTAGTGTAAAGATGAACATCTTTCACTAGCGTAAATTTGTTACAATTATTTGTAGGTGAAAACATCAAACTTTTCCCCATAACTTCCCCTTGGGGTTCAGTTAAATGTTTCTTTGACAAATGTATTCTTTATTATTTTCCTTGACTTTGTTATTTTCTCCTTCCTTTGATGCTTCTTGTACCTTCTATGTTTTCTCCACCCTCTTCTTTTCTTAAAGTAACCTTGCGATCTAAATAAATTCTCTTCTGTTCTCTAAATATAGGTTTTGTCTTACTCTGCTTGCCACTCGATACTTCTGTTTCAGAGCTACTAGTGAATCTAAAGGTATAATCATAAACTCTTTTCTCCTGGTAGTCAGACCAATCCCTTTAGAATTTAAATTTTTTCCTATATTTAATGGAATCCTGAACTTTTCCATTTTCATTATGCCCATAAATTTGTCATATTCCTCCTGTCCCTTCTATTGATTCATATTAATCTTAATTTGTTCTAACGCTTCCTGTATTTTCCTAAGTCTGAACTCATTTTCCTCAATCATTAACCTCATCCAATTAGACGAACACTCACTTGCAAAGTCTTCCCATTTCTTTTAAAATTCTCAACTGAAAGGTCATTAAGGAATATCTCTGGTATTGTCTTAATGTGTAATCCTCTTTCGCTTCAAGATATTATTTCAAACTTGAAACCTCCCATTTTAATTTATGTTCTTTTTTTTTAAATACTCATATCCTCACTTGATTGTGCACCCTCACTGCATTCCTGTGTTGGAATTGAAAATGTTTCATCAATATCAAATTTCCAAGTTCTTGCCATATTGCCACACCAATCAATGTTATATCAATGGACACTCACAATCACTGATCTAGAAAAGAAAAAACACTAAGGGCTAGATTACAAGTCTAGCCCAAGTTTAGTCTTGATAAAGGCCTAATAGAGGGCCGAAATGCGTTGACATATATGGTAAGCTTTATTCTGATGTTTTCCACCTGTTTTTAGCTATATTCCACTATTGTATCCTTTTTGTTCACAGGTATAAGGACAAAGTCCACCAAAGGAAGTTTTGGCTAATCCTGGATCTTCCCCCAAACTTTCCTAACTTTAACTTTCACATAAGAGTATTCAAATAGGAGTGACCACCTTTCAGTTTATTTGGTTCAAAATCTGACTCACAGTATTCCACTCACACAAATTTACATGAAAAATATGTATACATATTAATGTATTTATATGCGTATATATGTCTGTAAATGCATATATACACATAATACATTAATACATATGTATACATATATAGACATATCTATATACATACAAATACATATTTAGCAATGAATATGTATGTATCTCAATGTTAAAGCCCTTCTGCAGCTTTTTTTTCTAACACCAGAGATCTCATATTTTGAGCCTTTATAATTTTTAATGCAATCTTCTTTTTGAATAACTTTTATTAGACAGTGTTATAAGTGTAACTGTACTTTGTAATGTAATATACACATAACACATAAATATAAATGTATATATATATATATATGTACAGTAAAAACACAGTCAAACACCCTACATCCCCTCACTTTACCCCTTATAAATGCTTTGTGCAGTTTTTTTATTTTTTAAAAAGATGCTAATATTTTTATTTTATATTGAACTACTTTACTCTTTATTTGGGGGGCAATTTTTTTTAATGAACTTGAGGTCTGACCTCTGGTTAATTGTGCTAAGTACAAAGTGAAACCACAGGCTCGCGGGAGCATTAACCAGTCACTTGTAATGGCTGGTTATTTAACATGCACCCGTAAACGGGCAAATTTGCCCCTTTACGGGTGCACGTTAAAATAGAGCTCCACTTGTAATCTAGCCCAAATACTATGTTATAAGATGTTATAAGATATAAGATATATGTATTCAAGTGAAAATAAATATTTCCACTACATCAGACTGAGACATATGTTTGACACACAGGCTCGCAAATACCTTTGGATGTAATATTAAACCAAAAGTGTCCCTCTAGGGCCCACTCATTTTCTGTATCCTCTCTTACAGTAAGATCTTTATATCATCCTTTGGGCTAAGACACAAAAAAACTAATAAGAAGCTGTGAAAACTGAGCTCTTAAACTGGCAGTTACAATCTATCATTGATATTGTAATATGATTTAAACATTTAACAGTAACACGTCTAAGATAATACTATTAGGGCCAGATAACAAGTGGTGCGTTAATGATAGCACGGGGTGTGATACGCAATATCATTAGAAACATGGAAACCAATTTTAAAGTACACTGTCCGTTTAAAAAAATAAAGAAATGCTATAAATAAGACATTGTTATAACCATGAAGAAAAACATACTATCTAAACATACAAGTCCGACAAAGTTTATTCAATATTTTTAAATATATTTCAGCTTAATTGAATCACAGGTGAAGGTAGCAAAATAAATATTTTTATACCAGGCTATAGTTGAAAAGCAACATACTCTGAGACACTCATTTTCTTCTATAAACTACCAAGTTGCTGGAGTTATATGAAAATGGGGGAAGGGATACATTGAGTACCCAACAAGTTTTTCATCCACTTATACAATACAATAGTAAAGTGTTACCTAGTGCAGAACAGAATCCAATATCACTTTACACCAGCCGGATGGTTTAACGCTTTGCTACTCAAAATTAACTTCAGCTGTGTAAACTAGACCATTGTGTGAAGATTTATTTAAATATGTTTCTCAAATTTCCCAATATTGTTAGTCAATACCTATGACCTTTCACCTCCAACTGTTGGTCTCCAAAGTTATATTTTACAAAACACCAGGCAAATCGGTTCTCTTGATATAGATACAAAACATATTTTATAGTTAGCTGGAATGTGTGAAAGAACCGAGTATAAATCTTATGTAAACATTCCTGAATAGATCTGGGCTTTAGGGAACGCCTCACCAGGCCATGAAAGATAATGCATATCAATTTCATAAAGAATGCCTTTTGAAATCTATTTTATGTGAACAATGCCATTTACCGCATGTTTGTGAAAGATGTAAATGCATTAAAAAGGTTTCCAGGAGGCTGTCTGAATAAGCTACCTATTTGTAGACAAAATATTTGACCCAGCTTACCTGTGCAGTCTGCCAAAGTGCTAGATATATAACACTTGAGTGTATTCATATAGAAGCTTGACATAAAGATATGATTGTTATCTTAAAAGGACGAGTAATGACGTGATCTACTAATGTAAATTGATATATTGAAGCGCTTCCAGAATGTGTTTCATTTTCAGCTTAACTCGTTCAATGCATTTTTCAGTCAATAAGGTGTTCAGTTTGATTTGTATTTTGTAGATTATTACCGTAGAAAGGTTTGTGCTTAGTTTTCAAGTATTATTTGTACAAAAGTTATTTACATACAGAAAAAAAGTTATATCTGTACCATAACATTAAATAGCTTGCTATGCTTCAAAATATGTTGTGTTTCAACTTCCTTATTAGTAAAACATGAGACCCGATTGAAATAATCATGTATGTACAGGTACCCCTTCCTCCTTTGTTCTCCAGTTATCCTCCTAATATTTCCTACGCTAGTATAAATGGCTTGATTTTCTTAAACTCGGTGTGGTGCGATTATGTAAGAAATCTTGTCAGCACCGCAAGGTCCTTCAGATAATTTTATAAATACAATTTTTAGCTTGAACGCTATTTATCTAAATAAGCAAGCTTTTGGATGTAAAGTATATATGCATACATTACAATATAATGCTAAAAGACAAACTAAAGTTTTGTTTAATTTCTCTCTATGCTGGAAAGGTTTTGATAACCTGGCCCAAAATGTCTAATCAACACTAGTACAAAGCATTCCAATATGGCGCAACATCCCCCGTTGCAAATACCATCTAATGCAAATTATCCTCCCAACACAAATATCCCCACCGTAATTAAAGAGGCATGATAAACAAATGTTGAAGCACATGGAAATGATGCAGAATAGCTGTAAAAAAGCTGACTAGATAATATCACCTGAACTTCTCTATGTAAAAAAGGAAGATATTTTACCTCAAAATTTCCTCAGTAGCCATACATCCCTTTGTAAAGGGATTTTCAGCAGTCAATCAGGATGCTAGTCCCAGGACTTGCAAGGGAGCGTGCATCTAGCATGTGCAGTCACAGTCATGTTATCTCTCTATTCAGTTTAAGGAAGTTTACTATGAAATCTTGCAAGATTTCATTAAAATATCATGAGATCACAGTAAAGGAAAGTGTGGTATTAACACTGCTGATGCTAACTGGCTATTGCTTTTTTTTTTTCCAACCTGCAGATGGACAGTAGCTGAAAGATAGCTGTTCACTGAGCACTTACTATTGTGAGATTGCTGCACCTACATCCTAAGGGCTCCATGTACTAACAGGCAGGCGGAAAGCTTCTCAACTTGTGAAGCTGTCCGCTCGCCTTCGCTACATACGGGCAGCGGATCTGTTGGTCCACTGGCCCATATGTATCATTACACACTCATCGCAGTGTGTAATGCCCGCCCCTTTATTTGCGTGACCAATCGCGTGGCTAAAGGGGCTGTCAATCACGGAGAGCAAACTCTCAGTTATTTTTCTCTTGCCACCTCAGAGGTGGCGTAGGATGTAAGAAGCAACGGTCTAATGACTGCTGCTTCTTACATTGCGGGAAGTAGGCTCGCACATGTGAACCTGCTCCGCAAGGGCTCCAGAGCAGCTTTCGCTGCTTTGTACATGGAGCCCTAAGACATCATAAAGTACTACTTACCCTGGGCAATAAACCAAACCCTTCTACTCTACCACTTCCAATACCATCTTAATGCCAAACTCACTCCACTAGGAAGTTGATTATTTTTATTTATTTATTTTTATTACTGAAATAATTTAGAAAGAATTTTTTATGATTCTACCTAAATCAGGAACATTTAACAATGACTTTTATGTCATTTTAAGTGTAATTTTCAACAGATCCCCACTGCAAACCGTTACATGATCCACCACACCTCCCCAACAACCTTTAAAATAATCCCTACACAATTCCCTTAATTATGACTTTGTGATTCTTCCCCATTGTAGCCCCCAAAACCTACAGGGAAGCGGCCATGGATCCCTCATGGTCCACTTCCTCACCTTGCTTTGGACCTTTTTGGAATTCCCCTATAATTATAGACAATTTCCTCTGATTAGTTAGTTTATTAGACTAACCAAGAGACAAGTGCACTGGTTTAGTTTTAACATTAAGGGCCAGATTACAAGTGGCGTGCCAATTAACGTTCCTGCTTAAGCGTTAATTGCATTTTTTTGCACCCATCGGGTTGCGTTCGTATTATGAGTGATAGTAAACTATTTTTGCTTGCACACTATCCCGACGAGTGAAAAAAGCCGAAGTTAGAATATTGTGTGCACGTTCACGTATTCCCCCTCAAAAGTAAATGGAGAAAAAAAAAGTGGAAAAAACCTAACACCCAACTCTCGCGCGAACCCGATCGCATATTCTCATGTGAACTATTTTCTGCACATAACAGAATAGGTTCTATTTATTCAGAAATAAATATTTCTATATATAAATATGATGTTTTTTGTGCAATATTTATATATAACAATGTTTATTGTAAATATATAGATCATATTCTGCTATGTGCAGAACATTGGAATGTCAAATATTTACAGTAAATACACACTATAACACTTGATTAAATATAAATATTGCATATATATGCTTTTACATGTTTTTATGTACTTAACTGCAAAGGGCTCCAATGCACTTATATATACAGTCATAGCCAAAAATATTGGCACTCTTGCATTTCTGTCAGATAATGCACCACTTCGCCCAGAAAATTATTGCAATTACACATCTTTAGGCATTCTCATGTATATTTATCTTGTTTGTATTGGTATGATACAAAAAAGTGGAGAAAAAAAAGCTAAATCTGACACGTTCCACGCAAAAAAAAAAATATTGGCAGTGGCACCCTTAATTTAAAATTTGGTAGCACACCCATTGGAAAAAATAACTGAAATCAATTGCTTCCTATAACCATCAATTCATTTTTACACCTCTCTATTGGAATTTTGGATCACTCTTCTTTCACTAACTCCTCCAGGTTTCTCAGATTGGAAGGGTTCCTTTTCCTAACTGCTGTTTTGAGATCTCGCCACAGGTGCTCTATGGGATTGAGATCTGGACTCATTGCTTGCCAACCATTTCTGGGTGCTTTTTGACATGTGCTTTGGGTCATTGTCCTGCTGTGAAACCCATGACCTCTGATAGAGACCCAACTTTCTAACACTGGATCCTACATTGCACCACAGAATTATTTGGTAACTCCAATCCCACAAAAGACAG
>CAJPDP010738127.1:0-12100 GCA_905336975.1 Bombina variegata variegata
GTATTTCTTCTACTGTTCCTTGTTCCTCGGCAGAATGACTGGGGGATGTGGGAAGTGGGAGGAGTATTTAAGCCTTTGGCTGGGGTGTCTTTGCCTCCTCCTGGTGGCCAGGTTCTGAATTCCCAAAAGTACTGAATGCAGCTGTGAACTCTTTCCATTTATGAAGAAAAGGCACAATAAGGGGGGGGAAAAAAAGAAATAAGAAAAAAAAAGGGTTTTGGACTGAGTCACAGGCCCTTTTGGGACAAGTATACAGAAGTATATAAAAAAAGTATATTCAGAAAAAACTATTTCTGAAAGGACTTTCTATAAAATGTGTGACAGGAAGGGAATGAGGAATAAATAGCGCTATTTCTGACACATAAAAAAATAATACGATATTATATCAGATGGAATATGAGTACATCTAAGTATTATGAAATTGGTAATTTGTTAATAAAGATGGATATATATTCTCAAAATTTGATATTAGACATGCCCCATGGGATAAGAAAAAGGCAATTTATCTCTGAAAACATACACAATATGTTCAAGTTACTTGGTTGGTATTAAAAATACATCCCAGAGCGTTGTTTCTGAAATGCCTACTTACAGGAAAAAACCTCAATCCTATGAGGTAAGTGTATGGCACTGCAGAGGAGTACTCCTATTATGCACTTTTGGATTAGGGTACGTCTGAAATCCTTACAGCTTTTGGCTCCAGAACCCTGTGTTGTGATGCACGATCACTCTTGTGCTTCTAGCAGTATGGAAGACTTCCGGATAGCTCTCAGCTCCAGCACCTCGTATTCCCCTGTAAATTAATGTGATGCGGGATACCTCTTGTGCTTCTTGCAGTATGGTAGACTTCCGGATCTGTCTACAATAGTTGATATAAACAAAGAAAAAAGACGCAATAGTGTGATACAGTACAAACAAATTTTATTTAACACATAAAAGCTTCAAAATGCCTGCTTACATTTATCAACCTCAATAGTGTCTGAGGTATTTATTCAGCCGTATAATACATCTAGGTTGCTAGTGCAGTTTTTTTTCTCCCCAGCTTCTGAACAGATTAATTCTACAGTTTACAAGAACAAACCATTAGATGTGCAGGCATACCGGATTATCCGGTATAGGAAAGTCCGTATTCCTTACTTTGTCTAACACATTTCGAAGGGTTGTAATAGATACTTCCTTCTTCTTCAGAGACTTAATAAAGATATGCAGCTTGTAATATTGTTTAAAAAGAAAATCGCGGTCCACTTCCATGTTGTAAGCGGAAACGCCATGGTTGGGCGGTCACGTGATCCTCTATCGCACCTGTCATAGGTAGGTAGATACTGTTGGTCGATATGAGATCACGTGAACGGCTAAATGTAAACATTACAAATCAATCATAGTATATTTAATATTAATGATATTTTAACAATGTTTGGATGTATACAAAAAACTGTAGGGATTTTTATCACTTATAGCTTTTTTTGTTATATTGAGCATCATAGTAGAAATATCTTTCAGATAAAGAAAATAGAAATAGAAATAAGAGGACGATCTTTGCTAGATCTGTTAATTGGTGACTCACTACAAATTTATATTTGTGGTTACTTTCCGGGATACTATTGGTTAGTATAAGATTGGCTAGATGTAAAAATAGCAGATCAATTGTAATATACTAAAACGTTATGACATTTAAATAATGTTTGAATGTTTTGAATAATTATGGAAATTACTAGACAACTTTTAACACTTTTTGTTGTATCGAATAATCATATAAAATATCTTTCAAATAAAAAATATGTTTAGACATATAAAAATATGTTTAGACATATATATTTAAATTTATATTATATAATGTATATAAATATTATAAATGTATAATATTTATATAAATTAGAAATATATATTTAATTTGGGAGACAACTTAAATTGGAAAAAAAAGCCAATAGACTTAAATACAAACAGTTCCAAATACTATCTAGCAGTTAGTCAGACCACACAATAGAAAGTGGTGCAAACCCTTTAAATAAACATAAAGACAAAAAATAGAGAAGAAGCAGGATTACACAGCTAAATCCTAAAAGAAAGGGAATTCGGCACTCTAAAAAACATACAAATTAGTATTGTTAGCAAAAATAGCTCAATAGCATTCTAATAAGAGCAAATTTGCTAAAGTTCCTTCCATATACCCATGGGTAGGATAATGGTGTAAATATTAGTAGCAGTCAGCTGTAGAGATAATGCTCATAAAAAATCAAACAGTTCCTAGAGCCACATAGGTCCCAGGATAGTGACAAGAGTGGATAATAACAATCCACTGTATAAATGATTGAATCCTGATAAACATTTATTGAATAGTTCCAAGAAAAATAGAGGCATGTAGAGAAAATTCAGCAGCGTATTACAAATTACTCACGGCACCATGTCTTCATATAGAAAGCAGCTCACGGTGCTGTGAAATACCATAGGGATACCAGATACACAGGTCCTGTAACTTTGAGCTGTGCTCACACCAAGACATCTTCCATACCTACTTGTTTCAAGGTTACTTCATACCCCAAGCCTGCAGCAACCCGGTGCTCGTATGGTTTCAAACAGATGTCAAGTAGAGGAGTCCTATGGAGATGAAAACCGTTCAGGGAAAATGGCCCGCTAGTGTTTTAGTATAGTTTTCAGAAATTAAAATGATCTGTTCATGTTTTTTTCAGCTTGCAAAGCCATTGCACTCTGGGAAAGTGGCCCCTGCTCACCAATAGGCTCTCTGGACTTTAATAGGTTCAGTGGCACCTAAGGAAAGTGACTTCTGCTCCCCAAAACACATCCCAGCTCCGTAAGGAAGTGCCCCCTGCTCACCATTAGGCAGCCTGGCATCCCAGGAATGTTTGCCAATAGGTTCCAGGTACTCTGGAAAAATTTGGCCGCACTTGCCAATCGGCGCCCTCAGAAAGCACCCCGGGAAAGTGGCCCCTGCTATCCCAGGCACCCAGAAAAATAGTCCCTGCTCGTCAATAAGTGCACAGGCACCCAAGCGCCCTGGGAAAGTGGCCCCTGCTCACCATTATGCACCCAGGCACAAAAAGAATATGGCCCCTGCTTGCCAACAGGCACCCAGGCACAGCAGGAAAGTGGCCCCTGCTAGCCAATAGGTGCTAAGACAGCCTAGGAAAGTGACCCCTGCTCACCCAATTAGTGGACAAGCAATCTGAGAAAGTGGATCTTACTCTCTAATAAGCTCCCAAGCATTCAAGGAAAGTGGCCCCTGCTCCCCAATACACACCCAAGAACAATGGGAAATTGGTCACTGCTTACCAATAGGTGTCCAGGTATCACAGAAATGTGGCCTCTACTCAACAATAGATACCCAGGTAACTTGGGAAAGTGGCCACTGCTAGCCAATATGTGCCTAGACACCCCAGGATAGTGGTTCCTGCTCGCTAATAGGCTCCCAGGCATTCCAGGAAAAGTGGCCTTGGCTCACCAAAACACACCCAAGCACCCTGGGAAAGTAGCCATTATCAAAAGGGGCCTGGGTACCACAGGAATGTGGCCCCTGCTCAACAATAGGCACCTAGGCACCCTGGAAAAATGGCCACTGTTAGCCAATAGGTGCTCAGACACCCCAAGATAGTGGTCCCTGCTCTCCAAAAGGCATGCAGGCACCTTGAAAAAGTGGCCCCTGCTAGTCAATTGGAGCCCAGGCACCCTGGGAAAGTGGACCCTACTCTCTAATAGGCTCTCAGGCACCCCAAGAAAGTGGCCCCTGCTCACCAACACACCCAAGCACCCTTAGAAAGTGGCCCCTGCTCACCAAAACACACCCAAGCACCCTGGGAAAGAGCCCGACTTGGAAATAGGCTCCCAGTCACCCCTGGAAAGTGGCCCCTGCTCTCCAATTAGCTCCCAGGTACCCCGGAAATATGGTCCCTGTCTACTAATAGGCACCCAGGCACCATGGTAAAATTGCCCCTGCTAGTAAATAGGAGCCCATGCACCCCAAGGAAAGTGGTCCCTGCTCACCAATAAGCTCCCAGGCACCCCGTGAAAGTGACCCCTGTTCACTAGAAGGAGCCCAGACACCCCAGGAATGTGGCTCTGCTAGCCAATAGATATTGGCTAGAAGGGGCCACTTTCCCAGGTTGCCTGGGAGCCTATTTTCTAGAATAGGCCACTTTCATGGGGTGCCTGGGCACCTATTGATGAGCAAGGGCCACTTTCCTGGGTGCGCTTGGGTATGATTGTTTTTCAGGGGGCTCTTTCCGTAAGGGTTTCTAGGCTGCTATTGGTTAGCATGGGGCCACTTTCCAAGGGTGCCTGCGCACCTATTAGCATGCAGGGTACAGGGATCAGTTTCCTGGGGTGTCTGTGTATCTACTGGTGAGCAGGGGCCACTTTCCCAGAGTACCTGAGCATATAATGGCAAGTAGGGGCCACTTTGCCAGAGTGCCTGGGCTTGTATTGGTGAGCAGGGGGCCACTTGAGAGTATCTAGGCAGCTATTGACAAGAAGGGGTCACTTTCCCTGGGTGCCTAGACACTTATTGGTGTGCAAGGGTAATTTTCCTGAGGTGCGTGAGCACATATTAGAGAACTGGGGCCACTTTCCTTGAGGGTTCCCAGATGACTATTAGCGAGCAGGGGGCACTTTTCTGGGTTGCCTAGGTGCCTATTGACCGGGTTTCCTAGGCACATATTGGTGAGCAGGGGCCACTTTCTTTGAGGGTTCCTAGGTGGCTATTGGGGTGCCTGGGTGCATATTGATGAATAGGGGCCACACTCCTCTGGCGCCTAGGCACCTATTGGCAAGCATGGTGCACTTTCCCCGGGTGCCTTGGCACCTATTGGCAAGAAGGAGCCAGTTTCCTGGTTGGGTGTCCATTGGCAAGCAGGGGCCACTGTTATCATTTATTAGGAAGCAGGGGCCACTTTATTGGAGTACCTGGGCATCTTTTGGTGAGCAGGGGCCACTTTCCCAGAGGGACCTGGGCATGTATTGGTGAGCAGGGGCCACTTTCTTTGAGGGTTCCTAGGCAGATATTAGTGAGCAGAGGCCACTTTCCTGGGTTGCCTAGGTGCCTATTGACAAGTTGGGTCCACTTTCCTGGAGTGCCTGAGCACATTTTGGCAAGCAGGGCCACTTTCCCAGGGTGTATGGGCACCTATTGGTGAGCAGAAGCCACTTTTTTGGGGTACCTAGGATCATATTGATTAGCAGCGGTCACTTTCCTGGGGTGCCTGGGTGTCTGTTGGGGAGCAGGGGCCACTGTCACTGCCTAATAGCAAGCAGGGGCCACTATCCAGGATTCCCGGGGGGCATCTTCCCTGGGCGCATATTGGTGAGCAGGGGCTGCTTTCCTTGAGGGTTCCTAGGTGGCTAGCTATTGATAAGCAAGGCCACTTTCAAGGAATTCTGGGATGGCTATTAGTGAGCAAGGGACAACTTTCCCAAGTTAACTGGGTCCCTATTTCCTAGGCAAAGGGCTTTGAAAGATGAAAAAAAATGAAATAAATGTGCAAAACTATTTGCCTGAATACTATTTAGGCAAAATGTTTTATATATAAATCAATAGCGCTCCTATTCTTGCATTTGTAGTTGAGTAAAAAGCTTGTGAGTGAGCGAAAGACTCAGGCACGCTGAAACCTAGAGGTCGGATAGTGTGACCTTGCTAAATCCCTTTCCCCATAGGCTTTTATGGGGTGAACTACAAAAGCCTCTTCTGGCTTTTGCTTTAACGCTAACCTGAAGGTACATTAAGACATACTTTAAAGACCTTTGTTCTTCACATAGAAGACAATATTTTTATTTTTAAATATATATATATAAGCTTTTTACTCCACTACAAACGCAAGAATAACTTGTGCAGTTTCAATGTTCAATAGAACTAATTTTTTTGCCCTCCCTTTGTAATCTAGGCCCATATGTATTATTGCTATGAGCTTATAAAGTTTAAACAACACTAGTACAGTTTCTCTGATGCTAGATTGGGGTTTCAACTAGTACTATAATAGGTAAATAAATTATTTATTTACAGAAAGTTACTTTTCTTTCTTTCTTTGCAGATTCGCTCTCACCCCACATTTGCAGATCTCTGTGTGCGAAGTGACACAAATGAATGCTGCCCAAGCTGGTCTATTGGTAACTACATAGCTGTCTTGTACAATCGATCTTCGTGCATGGAAATCACTCATACTGATATCTCTCATACTCTGGCTCTCTTGCGCTCCTGTGCCCCAGACTACCATAGAGGCTTACTTACCCCTGCCTGTATAGGCTCAAGGTCAGAGAGGGAAAAGCATTCTCAGTGTGCCAAGGTGCCTGAAAAGTGCACACGTTCCAGTGCAGTATATCAGATGCTTCATTTCTTGGTTGATAAAGACTTTCTGAGCCCACAGACAACTAATTATCAGGTCCCATCTCTAAAATACAGCCTGTTGTTTTTACCAGCCAAAAAAGGATCATCCATGATGAACATCTACCTTGACAATCTGGAATCATGGGATCTGTTTGATAATTACACAGCTATTACTGGAATGGACTTGGGTTTAAAACAAAGACTTTTACAACATTACCTTGTTTTGGATACTGTGTATCCAGTACTAGCGATATTAGCTATTTTTCTAAGTATGTCTTTATATCTACGTTCATTTTTTATCACCTTTATGGTTTTTATGTCTGTGGTTGGCACATTAATGATTTCTTTCTTCCTGTACAAGCTGGCCTTCAGATTGACTTTCTTCCCTTTTGTTAACCTGATTGCAATTATTATTCTTAGTAGTATCTGTGCCAATCATGCATTTGTCTTCTTTGACTTGTGGAACCTAAGCAAGGCGCAGAACTCTGCAGCCGGAATGCAGCAGTGGCTGAGCCAAACTATGCACCACTTTGGGTATCTCATGATAGTAACTTGCTTTACAACTGCAGCTGCTTTCTATGCTAGCTATATGAGCAGTATTACCTCTATCCGTTGCTTTGCCATCTTCATGGGCACATCTATATTAGTCAACATGATGTTTATGATAACTTGGCTCCCAGCCTCCTTTATCCTATATGAACGCTATATAACAGTCAATTGCATTTATAAATCAGAAGACTATTGGAACAGTAATGGACACAAGCGTATTTTGCTCTCTCTTTACCAAAAGTTTGGAAGTATTCAGAGGACCATGTCTGAAACCTCAAAACTGTTCTTTGAGAAGCTTCTCCCATGTGGAGTAATCAAATTCCGGTACATATGGATTTGCTGGTTTGCTGCCTTGTCAGCTGGGGGAGCATATATTTCATGCATGAGTCCTAAACTCAAGTTGCCATCTTCTGAGGTATCATCACTTCAAGTGTTTCGTCTTAGCCACACTTTTGAGAGGTATGATGCTGAATATTGTCATCAGTTCATGTTTGAAAGATTAGAGCATGGAGAAGGGCAGCACATGCCAATTACACTTGTATGGGGTATTATGCCAATGGATAATGGAGACCATCTTAATCCAAAGACTAATGGGACACTTGTTACTGATGCTACATTTACAATACGAAATGCAGAGGATCAAAAGTGGCTTATGGACCTTTGTCAAAAAGTGAGAAACCAGAGCTTTTACTATTCTGATCAAGAAAATAAACCAAACATCTGTTTTATGGAAGATTTTCACAGATGGATGGAAAGTCGACAATGCTCACAGAGTGATCAAAACCTGAACCTTTGTTGTAATCATTTTTCATTCCCTTATAGGAGTGACCTGCTGCTTCACTGCATAAAAATGATGGTTAGAGAGCAAGGTGGAGATGAGCCTCAAGCTTTAGACATTGGTCCTAGATTTGATATAGAAGGTAACTTAGTTGCTCTGGTGCTTGAATTTCAGACAGTATATCACTATAGCTTTAATTACAGCAAAACCAGGAAATTCTACAACACATTAAACCAGTGGTTGGCAAATGAAATAAAAAATGCACCACCAGGACTTAAAAATGGGTGGTTTACAAGCAACCTCTCTTTATATAACCTGCAGCACAGTCTGAGCACTGAGATGATGATGGTAACTGGCTTTTCCATTGCCATTTGTTTTGTAATTTTGCTGCTTACCACTTGGAATGTGTTGCTCAGTTTATTTGCTGTCACAGCTATTGGGGGATCAGTTCTGGTTACAGTTGGACTTTTGGTGCTTTTGGAATGGCAGCTGAATGTGGTGGAATCCCTATTCATTTCATCAGCCGTAGGTCTGTCTGTTGATTTCACTGTAAATTACTGCATTTCATACCACCTGTGCCCACATTCTGATCGCCTAAGCCGTGTGGCATTCTCTTTAAAGCAAATGAGTTGTAGTACAGCCATGGGAGCCTCCACAATGTTTTCTGCTGGGGTTATAATGTTACCTGCAACAGTATTGGCTTATAGGAAATTAGGCATTTTCATTATGATGATCAAATGCATCAGTTGTGGATTTGCAAGCTTCTTTTTTCATTCATTGTGCTGTTTCTTCGGTCCAGAGAAGAACTGTGGGCAGATAATGTGTCCCTGTAACTATATCTCAAAAGAATATCCAATTGATCAGCGGTCAAATGGCACTTTCACTTGTGGTGGGAATGAGAAACAATGTAGGTTGAGAAAAGTACAGGAATCTAATATAGAAAATGAGCAGTATGAACTTCAGCCACTAGCAAGGAACCTCAGTGACAGCTTTGATAATAGTACTTCTACTAGTAAACTTTCCAAACGGCCTTCTGTTCTATCAGAGGACATTCAACTTTCAAACAATAAATGCCCTAAGCTGGGACTACAACACAAACAAGAATCTCAGGACTTGCAAGAAAATGCTACTGACCATAAAGTTTTTAGCCAGTGTCCTGCTTTGCAAACCTCTTCACCCTACAGGCAAAGTAGCTTTGGGATGGATGGAGACTTGGACAACAAGGTTGATAGAAATTGCATTTGTCAGACAATTGGCAGCAAGGCATGGAACTGTTCAGTAGTTAACAAAGCTCATGTGCATAACATACAAGATGAGACTGAGCACGATAGCCCAAAAAACTCTAGTCAAGAACTGCTTTACTCCCCAAATAAAAGTATCCATATGTATGAATATTCTAGGTGCCTTTGTTCCATGGGTAGTTCCATTGATGCCCTTGATTCAAATGAAACCTGCCTTAGTGACTGTGACCAGGCCTCTAAGTTAGCTGAGTCCACACGCTGCTCCCCTGATTTGATTGATGCTCCAGATTCTCCGGGTCAACATGAGAGAGGTCATTTGAATGGTAAAAGGGAAACACTAAAGCTTGCATTGAGGGAAACTGTGTTTGACTCTCCAACTATGTCAAAACAGACAAGCTCATCATGGAAAATCCAGTTAAGTCAAGATGATGAAAACCCTGTAGTTCTACCGAACAGCAAACCAGATCTCCCTGATGTTTGGATAAAGAGATCTAGAGAACAAAATGCTGGATATATCAGCTAAGCAGAAAATGCCTAAACCTCTTGGTAAAACACCCTGAAAAATAGACTCCAGTTTTCCCTCAATGTCAAGATATACAGTATTTAGATGAGTAAGGGTTAATACGGAATGATTGGGCCACATTTATAAATAAAAAGTATATGTGCAGTGTTAAAAAAAAGTACTTCAGACAAATATGTAATTTCTTTTACAAATTGGTGTTATCCCTCTTTGACGATAAAATCTCCTTTCATGTTCTTTTAAAACATTACTCTTAATCCCTTCGCTGCTAGAGAATGTTGCAATGCACCATGGACCTCTCTGGCAGAAATGGGTTTGAACCAGCTATCTTGCTACAAAAGTGCATGTGTTATTGTTTATTAGTATTGAAGCACCTTAAGTAATACAAATGAGTAAAATATCATTACATGATAAATACATGTTTAGAGTGAACTTGCTTACTGCAGTTCGTCCCATTTGTGACTTATAATGTGACATTGTACACATAAAGTGTGATGAATAAAATATTATTTAGCTTTTATAGTAAAGAAATGTTTCTGTACTGCATATGAGAATACAACTATCAAACAGCTCGCTACCATGTTGTCGTGATATGAAGCTGGGAGCATGTAACTTTCAGATCTTTATATGATACATTTAAACCCCTATATTTTAATTTATTTTTACCCATAGCATGTGCAGTATGTCTAATCAAAAGAAATCTTAAGACGTCACTCTGATAAACACAGGGTTTGGTTACTGTAACCAATCACAGGGATCAAAAGATTAGCATTTTACGCATAAAAATAATGCCAATTTAAAATTTGGAGTAAATTGCAGTGACAAATTACTTATCAAAGAATAAACAGTAAACAAAAACCTCAGGAAGGACAGAGATTAAAAAATAAAGTTTCATACCTGGCTTTTATAAATGCATGACAGAAACCTTCAGAGTGATATGATATGACCCTTTAAAGGGATATGAAACCTCAATTTCAGTAATGTAAGCTTAGGACCCTCCCATTTTTGGTTGAGCAAGTTGGGTAGAGCTTGCTGATTGGTGGCTAAATGTAACCACCAATCAGCAAGCGCTACCCAGGGTGCTGAAAAAAACATGGGCTGGGTCCTAAGCTTACATTCCTGATTTTTCAAATAAAGATACAGAGAGAATGAATAAAAAATGAAAATAGGAGTAAATTAGAACGTTTCTTAAAATTGCATGCTCTATCTGAAACATGAAAGAACAAATTTGAGTTTAATGTCCCTATATATATGAAGCTCAATTACATTTCCTGTTTTACTGCACACACTATCTGGCCACGCAGCAGTATCTAAGACAAACCAAAGAGAAACAGGTAATAATATTTGCACTAGACAAAGGGGCCTAATTATCACAGTGCGAGCGGACATGATCCGATATTGCGGTTCATGTCCGCTCCACATCGATAAATGCCGACAGCATACGCTCTCTGCATTTATCATTGCACCAGCAGTTCTTGTGAACTGCTGGTGCAATGCTGCCCCCTGCAGAATGGCCGCTAGCACGGGGTGTCAATCAACCCGATCGGATTCGATTGGGTTGATTTCTGGCGATGTCTGTCTGCCTCCTCAGAGCAGGCGGACAGGTTATGGAGCAGCGGTCTTTAGACCGCTGCTTCATAAATTGTGTTTCCGGCGAGCCTAAAGGCTCGCCAGAAACACAGGGCATCAAGCTCCATACAGAGCTTGATAAATATGCCCCAAAGAGTTAAAAAAATGTTTTATTAAAGGGACAGTATACAGTACTTAGGCAAGCAGCTAATATGAGTCCATTATACTCAAAGCTGTTGCAGGAACACCCTTTCAAATTGGTTGAGTTTTTCTCTCCCACCATCACTGGGAGGTTGATTTCTACTGCTGTCTCTTGTTTACATAGCTTTTTTTATGGTCAATACTACAGTATAAAAAGGGAAGAACATTTAACAGTACAATGTCCCTTTAACACCAAAATTATATAGATTTTCTGCACTTTTTTTAAAATCAGATGCTTCCAGTGTGTGAGAAGTACAGATGGAGGGTGAAATATAGCAAAAAAACAAAACACTAATTAAAGGGATATGGATGTCAATAGTATAATGAGCCTATGCAGTATAAAAACTTTGCAACCATGTCTTAGTAAAAAAAAAAAGATAATTCAAAATTGGTCTGAGTAGTGATCTCATAGTTTACAAAACATGCCTACTTATCAGTACTTATAGTTCAAGACAGGCATGTGTACAGCCCCAGCAAACTATTAACCCTTTATGTTCCCTTTATTAAAATGTTTGCATTAATGTAAAAACAACTAGCAATAGAAATTCTTAAAGGGGCATAAAAGAGGAATCTGAAATACACAGCAGAGCATTTTCAGATGGAAAAGAAAATGTATGCTTACCTGATAAATGTATTTATTTCTGGATACAGTGAGTCCACAGTTTCATCAATTACTGTTGGGAATATCACTCCTGGCCAGCAGGAGGAGGCAAAGAGCACCACAGTCAAACTGTTAAAGGGACATGCCACCCACATTTTTTCTTTTATAATTTAGAAAGAGAATGCAATTTTAAACATCTTTCTAATTTACTTATATTATCTAATTTGTTTTATTCTCTTGATATTCTTTGATGAAAAGCATATCTAGATATGCTCACTAGCTGCTGATTGGTTGCTGCACATAGAAGCCTTGT
>CAJPDP010738483.1:0-11672 GCA_905336975.1 Bombina variegata variegata
TCCGCTCACTTTTTGTCAGACTCATAATACCAGCACTATGCAAGTCCCATTGAAAATATAGGATACGCAATTGACGTAAGTGGATTTGCGGTATTTTCGAGTCTGGCCAAAAAAGTGAGCGGTACACCTGTCATTTCAAGACTCATAATACCAGCGGGCATTAAAAATCAGCGTTGGGACCTCTCAATGCTGCTTTTTAAGGCTAACGCAAGACTCGTAATCTAGGCAAATGTTTTTGATGGTTCACAAAAAGCTATCAATGACAAAACAATGAATTCTCTCAAAATAAAAACGACACTACCCTGTCATTTCCCCTTACTGCTGCATCTCATTGGAGCCGCCACTTTGCCCTGCATAGCATAATCCCTTACTGATAGGCTAGCACAATCATGTCTGTCTCTGGGTTTCATGGTGACTGCTGCTTGACACTGAATTTTACTCTCCTGCTAAATGCCAAACCAGACAGCTGATGCTGCGCATGTACAGGCAGTAAAGACTGTCTCACTTCTTACTGGACAGAACTAAGAATCACTCAATATAACATAGCGCCGCTACTCCACAGTGGACAGCCTAAAATATTACTCCAAACTGCACAGCAATCATTACCAGCACCTGTCTTGGCATAATTCAGCACCATCAAATATGAGACAGCATTAATCACCGCTCTCGGCTTGATGTCCTGCTTTGAGAGACCTGATCAATATCAGGAGATGGACAGCACATCATTTCACACTGGAAAACAGTCAGTCACGTAACAGTGAAAAAATAAATCTGTTTTCCCAGTGCCTCACTACCGCCATTGACCCCTGAGGCTGTGTCACTGTCACTCACACTGTGTGAGTGACACAGCCTCAGGGGTCAATGGCAGTAGTGCGGCACTGGGGTAACAGATTTATTTCTTCATACTTCCCTGTACACTAGTGTTCACGATGCGGCTAAAGCTTCTTATGGACTCTACACTCTGCCGGCCCCCAGACCCCTGCCCACCTACCTCTTAACTTCATTTTAATCTATTTTAGTCACGCAGCGCCACATCTACCTCCTCCTGATATCCCGCTCTGGGAGGCTCCACTCCACAGACGCACTAATACACTAGGCTGAGTGCAAGCAAGCCCCATGCCCACATAGCTAATTTAAAGTTGCAGACAGGCACAGATTAACGCTGTTGCTGTGTGCGCACCACTACTGTCTACAGGCAGTCGCATTTACAACATTTGCCCTCATGCAGCGCTAGCCGCATCAGGCAGATCCACCTCCCGCTCTCGGCGCCCCCCTTCTGCCTGTTCTGCCTTGCACAAGGGCCGGCCTTGCTCCCAGGGAATAACTACTCACCGATACACTACACCCAGGGAATAGATAACCCCTGATACACCACACGCAGGGAATACCTAAGCTTCAATACACGAAACTTAGAGAATACCTATTTGCCAATACACCACAACAAATGAATACCTACTTGCTTATACACCACACCCAGTGAATATCTACCCCCCAATATAACACACCCAGGGAATACCTACTTGCCGATACACCACACTCTGGAAATACCTACTTGTATACATTTTTGTATGGAGAAGAGATGCATACATTACACAAAGTGAACAATTAAATTTGTATTTTAAAAATCTTACAAAAAATTAATTAAACGATTCACACAAAAATAAACAGGAAGAAATTGTATTGTTAGGGTGCATTAAAAATCGTAACAAAATTCTTCACCAAAAATCTTATTTTATCACAAACGTAAAATTTGTATGTAAATTACACAGTAATAAATTGTATTAAATATGCACAGCATAAATTGTAATTTAATTACACTGGATGCGCAAAAAACACCGAAATTCATACTTAGAAGTACAAAATGTAATTGCTGTTTATTTCTAAAATGGACTAAACATGGGTGTTCTACAGGCGTATATGAAATTGTCTCTCTAATCCCAGCATAATTCTGTAAAGATTGTTTCTCTACAGATTTTACAGTTTTTCTCGCAAACTAAAAGGTGGTGAGCTTTTAGCAAAATACTCAAAACACTAATTAAGGAAGGAAAACCTATGTATACGAAAATATAGGCGATCATAAGATGCTATACGCAGAAATCAGCGTAATGTGATCTATATTGGCTGCAGAATTTACCTTTTAAAGTGCATCCCTGCTCACTGCTAACTTCGCTTAAGGCAGCAAAGTGTCCATTTCAAGCAAGCTCCATTACTTTCAATAGGAGTCAACTCGCCACTCGCAGGGACTGACCCTTTTTTACCATAATTCCACCAGGGCAGCCCCTGCAAAGGGTCGGCGAGAAGAACCACATTTGATCTGTCAAAGTTTAGATCATTGGGCCCCTTGAAACAAGATACTTCACAGGGCCAACAAAATCTTTATGAATTCTGTATGCTGGGCCAAGGTGTAGGAGAAAAATTCTGATTGCTCCTCTAGATCACTCCTGGAGATACCTTTTATTCTATCTAGAGGACCCCTTTATCAGACTACGTTACCTACATGCAAATCTTTTGTTATTAAACTGTTTTGCAAGTGTGATTCCAAAGTAATGGAACCTATCAAGCATCTTTGAATCTAGGTCAATGGACATTCTTAATTCTCCACTGGGGCTTTATTTGTTATCAATTCCACAAGGGCCTTTACAGACTTGGGATCGATCACAATTTATCTATAATTTGTTCCCAAAATGTTTTTTCACCTTGGTTGTGTTTTGCAAGTGACCACATAAAAATGTATTTTTTTTTACAGTGGTATGAATATGTACAGTAAATATTCATAATTTAAATTATGCACCATTCATAGAAGTCTTGTACAGTCCCACCCAGGATGTTTATCGCCCCTTTGTCCAGTGTATCCACGCCGTATACAGTACAGTACCCAGCCATTAATCACTTAGCAGTGACTAATAATGCTAGCAGTGCTTGTGTTCAAGTAACAGTATAGCATTCACTACTATCCAAGGTTTCAGGCATACACTGGGGGGCTTGGAACCTATTCCCCATGGATAAGGGGGTCCTACTATATTCTAAAAAAATGAAACATTGAAGATAGCAATTCTTAATGTGCACTAAAATAAATGTACTTTTTATTATTAAATAAATATTTCTATATATATATATCTAAAACTGTTCATGTAAAAACCATATCTAGATATACAGGTATAGGTATATATATTGGTATATCTATAATAATAAAAGGCCAAGTATGTTTCTCCGACACAGTCATGCGCAGTAGAGACTGCACAAGATAAAAATACTTGCCCTTAACACCTTAATGACCTCTGCTGTGATCTCGCTAAAAGTAGCCAGATCGTGCAATTTCTGCATGCCCCACGAGTGGGGCAGTGCAGAAATAGTCTTGCAGGGGTACCGAAGTAGAGAAAGCGGTGGTGCCGATCTTTGGTGGCGTGGGAGGGTTAGGAGGGAGGCGGGTGGGCGTCCCATCACTGTAGGGGGGCGGGAGGGGTGGGAACAGGTGGGACTGCTACACTACAGAAAAAATGTATGCTAAGAGCGGCAGGGAGGTGGAAGGAGGGAGAGGGGGAGGAGGGAAAAGGAGGTACAGGAGGATCCTAGAGTGGGGGGGGGATAAAGGCTAGGGAAAGCATCTTGGAAGGTGATATTTTGGCCTGTGTACATGGGCTTTAACACTAGTATATATACAATAAAAATTACTTTCTTCAGATTGGTGCACAAGTATAAGTGTTAGGTTTTTTTTCAGTTTGCGCTCTCCATTGACTTCTAAGGGGAGAATACGTTAGCCCGGTCGCAATATTTTGTTAGCGGACGTCGGGTTTCACTTCTATACAAACTTTTTATTTAAATTTGGAATACGAGTGCATAAAGCCTCCGCCTACCGATGTTAACGCTCGAGCAGGATCACTAAATAGCTCTCCACTCGTAATCTAGCCTAAAATATATTTAAAAAAATAATACCGCTTATATTTAAACATATTAATTGCAAAATAAAAGTTTATTATTTAAATACTTGTTTTAAAAGTGATTTAAAGGATATAGTATATGACATGGTGCTGGATTGGGTAGGGCTTAAATGTGTTTATGTATGTGTGTGTATTTGTGTGTGTTTATGTATATATATATTAGTGCACTTTTGGCTTAGCACTCAAGCAATAGCCGAGTTTTTCAGTGTGCCCCAATAGAACTCTATTATGTGCAGGATATAGCGCATCCACGCCATCTGATGTTATGCAGATACTAGACTTTCACTTTAACGTTAAAATATTACTTTCAATTTGTATTATTAAAAAAAAAAAAATACAATCTTCGGCATTCGTGACCTTTCCGAAAAGTATGAATGCACATATTCACACATATCGAAGGGAAAAAAAGCGCTCACTTGACACCAGCTGTAAGCGGCACTATGGAGAGTGGGTGTGCAATTCCTGCAGGTGCTGGGCAGCCCATGCTGCAACAGGTGTGCCTACTCTGCACACAAAAAGAAGCAGATAGGATCCAAAAGGTAGTGCGCTCCGGTTCCCAACATAGGACAGTCAGCATATGTATTAAAAATCCTCCATTTTATTTTAAAAAGTTAAAAGCATACAGAAGTAAAACTCCAAATAAGAACAAACACAGGTAAGTGTGGTCTAGGTCAAACGCAGACGCGTTTCGTGCACATGCACACTTGGTCACTGCATCCCGGTGACCGGACCACACACATTTTTATACCCAAAATTTAAAGCTGTATATACTTTAATTTGAAATGTAAATATTACCTGGTAAACATGTGCAAAAGAAACCATTGTTACCTGGTGATTACTTACTAATGACTGATTACAGTAATCGTATGTAATAAACCCTTGATGGTAGGTTTACAAAAAAGATATGAAGACTTCTAAACAATTTAAATTTCACAATTCCCTCTAAAAAATCATTACAAATATCTCTATACATCAAAATCATCTTATTTAATAAATTAAGGACAAAGAAAGGTAAAAAAGTATATGGATTAAATCTAATCAAGTTTAACCTCATCAGGATACAGGGACACAAATAGGAAGGCGAATTTATAACCTCATATGTACAGGGACATATCTAGGTAGGAAAAATTTAAAGAAGTATATTATTTATACGCTTATATATTGTCTAGCTAATTTAAGATAAGGCTCCCAGTTATCACAGTAAAGTCCCTAATTTGTTTATGTAAAGAGATCTAGATCTCTCCTCATATTGATTCCTGAAGGATTTGTAGTTTTCAAAGAGAAAATCCAGTATACCTCTCTTTTATTTAATTTATTTTCCCAATTACCCCCTCTCTTCCATATTGGGACATGATCAATGCCCTGCAATGTAAGTGAGGAGGTATCAGAGTTATGCAGATTTTTAAAATGCCTAGAAACTGGAGTGTCTGATTCAGGATCTTCTATGGATCTAAGGTGTTCCAGGAATCTATCCTTTATGGCCCTTTTGGTTTTCC
The DNA here is from genome assembly GCA_905336975.1 of Bombina variegata variegata. Classification (NCBI taxonomy): domain Eukaryota; kingdom Metazoa; phylum Chordata; class Amphibia; order Anura; family Bombinatoridae; genus Bombina; species Bombina variegata. The sequence continues at coordinate 5,435 of CAJPDP010738483.1, forward strand.
CTATATATTGTTTCTGACACAGATGACAGGTTAAAAGATATACCACATGAGTGGTATAACAGTTGACAAAATATTTAATTTTGTGTTCATGACCTGTGGTGCTGGATTTAAAAGTGTCTCCTTCAGTAATAAAGTTGCATGTTTTTCACGTAGTTCTTATGAATTTGAAAAAGCCTTTTCTACCTTTTAACCAGGTGGTTTTGGTGTTTGTAGGAAGTTCAGAAGGGGACAAATAGTTTGCCAAAGTTTTGGCCTTCATGGACAAAAAGTCAAAACCATCTTGTGTGATTTGTTTGATTGTAGTATCTGAGTATAGAACAGGAATGGAATCCTAGATAATATTACAATTTTTTTAAATTCTGTGCTGTAAGTAGTTATGAATTTAATTTTTGTTCTCTATTAGTATTGTTAAATTGCTTATATTTAAGCAATTGTTCTCTAGGTATGGTGTCAACATCTTTTTTAACCTTATCAAGCAAAGTTTCTGCATATCCCCTGGCTTTAAGTCTGTCTGTGATAATTTGTGTTTGTTTAATATATTCTTCATTGGTTGAACAATTCCTTTTAGCCCTTACAAATTCACCTTTGGGAATACCTCTCACTACATGTTTCGGATGGCATGAGTCAAATTGTAATATTGTATTCCCTGCTGTGGGTTTTCTATAGAATTTGGTTTCCACTGACTGTTTATCTTCACTTACATAGACCGTCACATCTAAGAAGTTAATAGACTCTGTGTTGTGCTCTCCCACTAATTTAATTCCACATTGGTTGTCATTTAGATATTTGCAAAATAGATCTGTTTTGTCACTGTCACCATCAAATATGAAAAAGTCATCAATATATCTGAATTAATTCCACATTGGTTGTGATTTAGATATTTGCAAAATAGATCTGTTTTGTCACTGTCACCATCAAATATGAAAAACAAGTCATCAATATATCTGAAAAAATATTTAATGTCAGTCATGAAAGGATTTGTATCTCCAAAGACGTGGAACAGCTCCCACCAACCCATAAAAATGTTGGCTTATGAGGGGGCAAATTTTGCCCCCATGGCTGTTCCACGTCTTTGGAGAAAAAAATAATTCCCAAACATGAAAAAATTGTCAGTCAACAAGTATTCTACTGCACTGAGTAAAAATTGCTTAGTTGCCGGTTCATAATTACTGTATACATCTAGAAAAAATTGCAAGGCAGTAATTCCCTCTGTATGTTGTATGCATGTATAGAGGGATGCTACATCAATTACTAAAAATCTGTAACAAGACTCCCATTTAATTTTATTTAATTTACATAGAAGGGAGGTAGTGTCTTGAATGTAGCTTGGAAGATTTTTTACCAGGGGTTGAAGAAAAGTGTCAACTAAATCCGATAGTGGTTCATTGAGTGAATCAATCCCTGCAATGATGGGACGTCCTGGAGGATTTAAGGGATCTTTATGGAGTTTTGGAAAATAATGAAAAATAGGTGTGACAGGAAAAGGAGGAATGAGAGACTCTTTAGTCTGCTGATCAATTACATTATTATGTTTAGCTAACAAAATTATGCCAACCATTTTATTTTTTTAAATTGTGTGGGGTTTGATTTAAATTTCATATAAACTTCAGAATCACTAAGTTGCTTAATTACCTCTGCAGTATAGTCAGATCTGTTTAAAATTACCACATTGCCTCCCTTATCAGATGGCCTTATCATTATTTCATTGTTTGCACTCAGTTCTTGTAATGCTTGTTTTTCTCTGTAAGTAATATTTTTTTGTTTGGTCTTTGTTTTTTTTATGTTTCTCATCCAAATTTCTCAGTTTCTCTTCAACTGTTTTTTGAAAGACATCCAATATTTTTGGCCTTGTATGGACCGGATAGAAGTTACTTTTTGCCTTTTTGTGTAAATGTCTGATATCCATTTCTTGGATTAATTCTGTGTTTTCTATCGTATTTTCATTTATTAAATGTTGAAAATCCTGAACTGCACATAAATCAGAGAATGTTAATGTTTCATTGTCATTATATATCTTTGTTTGAGTTGTCATTTGAGTCAAATTTTCACAAGTACCAAAAAAATGTTTTTTTTTAAGGTGATTTTTCGAACAAATTTATTAACATCTAATATTGTTTAAAATAGATTGAAATGTGTAGATGGAACAAAGTTTAACCCTTTAGATAGTAATTGTATCTCTGATTCTTTTAGTGATACTTTTGATACATTTATTACATTTTGATCTAGGTGTGTTTCTGACTTGTTTGACCCTGTGATCTGGTCAAATATTTTTTCTGTGTTCCCTTCTTTTGTGATTGTTGAGGGGTAAAGTATTTTTGAGTGTTGAAACTGTTTTTGTTTTTGTTTATGCATAGATTAAAAATTACTTTAATTTCTATTTAATGAGCTTTAGCATGAAGTACCTCTCTACAAAAAGGCATTCACTAGAAATAAGTATTAACAAATGATCTTTGGTAGTAGATTTCTATCAGCCAAAAAGCATTAGTAAGAAAAATTGCAGGAAATACATCTGTATAAACTGCAATGTAAATTTGAAAAGCTTTAACTTCACCTTATTTCATGAAAAAAACAAATGTTTATACTCTGCTTTTTCAAATTGATTACTGGAAATGTACAGTACAGTGTACATTCACAGTGTTATTAGGAATAACATTCACATTATTATTTATTTCAATATCTTCATCAATCCACAAGAAATTATGTTTTATATTCAGAATGTTCCTTCTCTATGACTCTAATATTAATAATTTCCTCCAGAATACTTAGTTTTCGTAATACTATGTACACCTATTACAAGTTAATTTTAGAATTTCAGCCTTGAAAGTGACATTTTTGGAATTAATTGTTAAATAACGTTTCTGCTGAACAGTGTAATTACCATAGTGATTTTTTTCTTTTTTGTGGTTGGCATCGTTTTGACTTGCACTAAATAATATTGACATTGACATTATTATATTATATTTTTGTTTCACTTTAGCATAATATTTACAATTAATTGTTAATGAGTTACTGAAATATAATTGTGTTTTCATTGTTGTATTTGTAGTAAATTATATGTGTGCAGAAGAGGCCATGAGATTGACTGTTCTCTGTTCTGTATTATGAACTACGAGGAGACATGCCAAGTTAATGGAGTGTGTCTTTTCTACTAGAGGGCAGGGTTGTCTCTTCTGGAATTTATGATTATTACTAGCAATTACCATTAGATGTTTGATGACTACTGGATGAAACTGTTAATGCTCACTGTGCATATTATAGAAGTGCGAGCATATGAGTAATATTTACTGGAAAGCATTTGCAGTAGAATTTAGTGGGCATATTGCCAGTGTAAAGATGAGTACTAATGTATGTATCATGCTTGGTGTTCAGTTTCCTAAATGGTTTGGCCAAAATGTTGATTTTCATACAAAGTTAATTTCCTCCGCAATACTGTATGATTGTGAGACAGCTGTATTACCAACAGCAAGAAACGTCAAAATCCATCTCAGAGTAATGGTAGAAACAAAATTTGTAGGAACAAATTTCCCATCTCCCACATTAAACATGATGGTCTAGAATACAAGAGAAGTTTAAAAATATTAGAGCTATTGTGTGCTAAAACAGCTTAAGTTAACTCGATAACGCCTTTATTTTTATGCTCATATTACAAGTTAAAAGTAACATGTTAGTGCGTGAGCGAAAGCCTAGGCTAAGCTAACATCTGGATGTTGAATAGTGCGGGTTCGCTAAATCCCTCACATAATAGACTTCTATGGGGGCGCTTTGAAAAACCCATGACGGCTATCACTCGAGCGCTAAGCTGAAGGTACACTAAACCAAAGGTGCGCTAAGCTAATTATTAAACATGGAGAAGAGAAGTTTGTTTTGAAGTTGTTTTTGGACTAGTCCCTCATTTCTGTCCTCTGCCTTCATGTTTATAGTCGTTGTGTGTTAGTTTTCCTAACCAGGTAGCCAACAGTTTTCAATGTTAATCCATAATAAGATTGTCTATGCAAATTGTGTACATTGTATCACGATTCTGTTAAACACTCTAAAGGTGACTATATCATGATTAATTTTACCCCATATAGTTAAAAGAAAAACTGCAATGAGGCTTAAAAGGATAGATAAATAACTTTACTTTGCAAATACATTTTTAATACAAGAAAGAGTAAAAATTGTTTGCTAAGTTTTCTAAAATGCATTTTTGTTTCTAAAAGCAAAATAATTTGTCCTCCTAAACTTATACACTGATACACTTATTCAAAATGATTATCTGATAAAAATCAGAGGAAAATTGTGGACTGATTTTTTTTCTATAATCTGTCACTTACATGATTTTTTTGTACTGAAATTTATTAACTGATAATTTAGGACTTGCTAGAAACATGAGACAGAGATAAATATGATATGCGCCTAAATGGTTTCTGAAACCAGATCATTTCATTGGAAAATAAAATTTGTATGCTGCCAAGAAAACGTTATATCAAGATGGGATGGAAATCTAACTTGCCATGTAATGAATTGAAGGGGACTTAATATTAGCTATATATAGTTGCTTAGAGAAATGAAAGCAGGGAAGAAATTACATCACAATTTATGAAATATTTTCTGAGTACACGGGCAGAAATTATGTAGTTTCAAAACAGGCAGCTCATCTCCCTATATTTTTATGTTTGGGGAAAACAAAAACAAAACTGGCCACCAATAACCATGTCTCACAGACACCTCTCAAAATGTCTCCTGTCTTTTTTTTTTCTATATATTTATTCAATTTAATTTCATTTTGTTTTCTTCTCTTATTCTTCTAGGGCAGAGCTTGCAGAATATTGATCCCAGAAGCTTATTCTTATTCTTGTGTCTGGAGTCAGGAAAATGATCACATTCTTACCTCGACAAACTCTAGAGCTCCTTCTCTGTTCAACTTTTCCTGCATAACCCCTACTTTAGTACAAAAAAGTGGATTTAAATATTTTTCCAATTTACTTCTATGATCACATTTGCTTAATTTCGATGGTATTTTTTGTTGAGAAGATACCTATATATTGTAGGTGTCTGGAGCACTACATGCGAGGGAATAGTACTCATACTTTTTTTAATCTCCAACAGCTCACTGAGCTGACTGAACAGACGCCTGTAACGGCTACATCTCAAGTAAATAAGAAGAAATATTCAGCAATACTCTGGAAACAGGCTTCCAATGAAGTCATTGGGGGATATTTATCAAACCCTCAACCGCAAATACACCGGAATTCTGCAGCGTAGTTGTTGCGAGATTGATCCGACCTAGTTATTAAAACCTATAGACCGGCAAATGTTGAAATTTGTGACGTAACATACGATCCGCCAGTCTCAATCCAACGCAGATCGATGCTTATGTTATTACAGATGTTCCAAATTCACATTCGGCTCTATCTGACACTTTTTCCCAGTTATCAAACATTTAACAGGTATGCTCGCGGCTATTCCGGCCCAGCGTACCTGGTATTCAATCCGCCACCCTGGAGGCCGCGGATGCCATAGAAATCAATGGGAGTCTGAAACCAGCAAAAGCTTATGTTCAATGTTGCTAGATATCCCATGGATTTATATGGTTGAAAACAACAACACCCTAGCATAAATCCCGAGTCTAAACACCCCTAATCTGCCGCCCCCGACATTGCCGCAACCTAAATAAAATGTATTAACCCCTATTCCACCGCTCCCCGACACCGCTGCCACTAATAAACATATTAACCCCTAAATCCCTGGCCTCCCACATCATTACCACTAACTAAACCTATTAACCCATAAACCGTCAGCCCCCCACATCACCAAAAACTAAATTAAGCTATTAACCCCTAAACCTAACAACCCGCTAACTTTAAATTAAAATTACACGATCCCTATCTTAAAATAAATTTAAACTTACATGTAGAATTAAAAGAAACTAATTTTAAAAGATAAATTAACCTACCCTAACTATTATACTACAATTAAATTAAACTACCAATTAAATAAAGTAAATTACATATTAAAGAAACCTAACCCTACTAAAATTATTTAAATATCCTAATAAACATTATTACAAATTAATAAATTGCAAAAAAATAAATAAATGCTAAGTTACAAAAGATAAAAAACACTAAATTATGAAAAAAATCAAACCACATTATCAAAAATAAAAAAGAATTACACCTAATCTAATAGCCCTATCAAAATAAAAAAAAACCCCTCAACATAAAAAAAAACCTAGCCTACACGAAACTACCAATGGGCT
>CAJPDP010738742.1:0-15666 GCA_905336975.1 Bombina variegata variegata
TGATTTCCTAAGATAAAGGTAATATTCATGATGAAACAGTAACTAAAAAGTTAGCAGATTCTACAATGCTTTATGCCACAGAAGGGAAATCCAAACATTTTTTATATTTGGCTGTGAGCATTTTATTTTTACAATTTCTAAAATTTACTGTATTTCCATACTGATAATTGTAATTGAACAATAGAAATGAAAGGAATTGGCTTCTCTGCGTACAAAATATACACAGCCAAAATCATGTTATTTTCTGTTTTTTTTAAGCAAGTAACTAATTTACTACTCACTGATGCAGGGAACAGACAGACTCCATTTATTGCCGGTGTCACGGTCTGCCACACATGTCATACGTGCAGGAGAATATCCTGTGCCACAATGTACTGTAATCACATCACCTCGGTTATACTTATCCAAAGGGGACACAATGGTTATTCCTTCTGTATCAGGCTTATCACACTGTCCTGAAAAATAAAATACATGATATAGTGTAAATGCTGCTGTATTATCATTATTATGATTGTAATACTTAGCAACTAATTGAAATTTATAATTAAATAATTTTATCTTCATCTTCTTAATCTGCTGATGTAACTTGTATTAGCTTTTTATCATATTCCTCATACAACAAGCACTATTTATATCAGTTATACAATGCTCAGTGTTTATATCTGAAGGGTGTGCCATGGTGATAGGTTTAAAGGTCACATGACCACCCCAATTGCTCAGACACAGCCATAATAAGGGTGACACTCATGGTAAGTCTGCACTATACATTACAAGTTTATACATTCATTTATATTCAAAATTCAAAATGCCAAGCATGGCACCATAGGCAAGTTTAAAATCAAATTGATTCTTCATATTAAAAATACCCACAGCAGGGGGCGGAGCCTGGCCATGATTGCTGATGGCCGCACATTGATAGTGCTCTGACACCTAATTACTCTCAGCTTAAGATTAAATGCAACCATCTGCACTTTAACTCCTTGAACTAAGCTTATAACATAGAGGAGACATCGTATACCTGAACGGTGATCACGTCAGGCTTTGTGAGCAGTTATATTTCACCAAGACGAGTGGGGGGGCCTACTGAAACTGTGGGGGAAAGCCACGGAACACCGTTAGCTCCGGATCACTAAACCTGAGCTTGTTAGCGAGAGACCAACTGGAATAGCCGGAGATCAATACTAGAGCAGAATACCGCTGCATGGAGCCCATTCACAGATGCGGTGACCGGCACTGAGGTGACACATCTGCTTGGGCCTAACCGGTAGCAGTGAAGTGGAAGGAGAGTTGAGGCAACTACTGAGGCCTCTAACTAGCCAGCGATCAGAACCGCTAGAGTGCAAAACACCAGACACGGGATAGCAGCCTCGGACCCTGGACGAGAAAAGCGGTGAGTGGCGGTACTGTGGCGAATAATTTATTAAGCCCTAAAATAGCACAGGAGTCGGGTCTTGGGACACACTGGCAATAGTTCCTCAGCAACAGGCCACAGGATTATATTAAAACAGACACACACATAGTTGAAAGAAGGCTATTATAGCAAATTTTGGGACATATAGCAGTTACTACTAGATCCGAGCATCAACGCTGTATGCAGTGATATTCTGAAGTGCCATAATACAGGCCACGTGGCCCAGAGAAAACCTTCCTGGCTGTACAGCTGAATTAACAAATATTGATCACATCGCAACAGAGACACACTTTGGAAGGCGGCTCACTTCAAAAAAGGATACTCATCTCCATTGCAAACGATTATTAGCTAAAGGCCCATTAGACATGTCAAATAGGAGAGGCCCTAAGCCATCTAAGAGCCTACACTCATCAAATATGGAGAATTACTTGATTCCAAGTGATGCAGCCCACTGTTCCCTCAAAGATGCATCAAATTCTACTGGACTGACTGAAGCAGTCATTTTGCATAATCCAGAACCTAGACAGTGTGACTATGTCACGAAGGAAGATATTAGGCATCTATCATCTAAAAATGACATAAAAGAGGCCATGTTAGAGATGAAACACATGTTTGGCAAACTTGAAAAGGATATTGCTACCATAGACCTCAGAGTCACGCTTGTTGAAGAATCACAAGAGTCACTGCGCTCTGATTTACAGCACACTTCCAGCTGCATGCAGTCACAAGAAATGATTGTCCTGAATCTTACTGACAGGATAGAGGATTTAGAAAATAGAAGTCGGCGGAACAATCTGAGGATAAGAGGGTTTCCAGAGTTGGTGACTCCGACAGAGATAGGTCAGTATATCCAGGGGCTCTTTAAACATATGAAAAATAACCCTGAAGCTGAGGATATCCATGTAGAGAGGGCCCACAGAGCCTTACGACCCAAACCACCTGCAAGGGCACCACCAAGAGATATCATTGTCAAGCTCCTGTCATACAAGGACAGGGAAGATATACTCCGACACTCCAGAAACAGACACCCCCTGTCATATGAGGGTGTTGAGATCCAGATCTACACTGACCTGTGTCCTGCGACACTACAGAAAAGGAGAGAGATGCGCTACATAACATCAAGTCTCAAAGAGCAAAGAATTCCCCACCTGTCTAATTGCTTCTAAAGATGGAGTCACAGCCACTTACTGAACAGCAACTGACCTGCCGGCCTTCAACCAGGCTATGGGCACACAGATCAGGCCTCTGGGCCCTGCTACAGAACCCGTCCCACAGGGGGACAATCGTAACGAAGAAGGAAACCTCCCCAGTAGAAGGCCGCTTTGAGGATCCATTCCTTTTCTTGAATCAGGAACACTGCACAGCGATATGTTGGGACTACAAGTCTGTTTTGTGACTTTCAAAAATTGTTGCTGCACCTGAGACTGCGATCTTCACATCTTGCAGCTAAGTATACAGCTTATTATCATTGATCTATATAAGCTGTTTTGCATCTTGATGTAATATGCTATTGAAAACTTGGAAATGACTTGCAAGTTGTCCTAAGCTCTTACAAGATGCCCTTTGAAGTGTACAGGACATTAGCTGCTTAATTGCAGCCACGGAGATAATGATAGAACAGACATTGCTGATACTACTGATCCACATTGTTAATAATGCCTCCGTTATGTTTTAAAATGCACTAGGTTATTGTTGTCAACTTTTCAACTTGAAGTTTACTGTTCAATATATGTATGTTTACTAACTAGGCTCGTTTTAAGGCCCATATGGAGATATAATGAGAATTGGTTGTGGGGCATCTGGGCAGGACACAGGGGACCCATGTGCTATCCATGTTAATATTTTGATGCTCAGAAATGAACAGTGGGGTTGGGCTTCCTGGGAGCTTAAGTGGGTAAATAAAAACCCAGACGTTAAGCGTCTGGACTATACTTCATTGTCTTGCCCTGACTGGATGTCTCACTCTGCAAACTGTTGACCATGCTTACTAATGTACTTATTATTATATAGAAAAGACTAGGCTCGCTGAAATGATATCATATGGGTGCGCGGCACTATGCCTGGCTGTCCTCCATTCATAAAGCTAAGGTCCTATAGACCAGAATGCAACACCTTATTGGTGACATTAGATACATATAAACTTCACCCTATCGGTTGCAGCCCTCTGCTGAGCAAAGCATACAAACACTCAAACTAAATAATACCTCTAGCGGACACAGCGCTACTAGCACAATTGCGCCTGCACCTTTGTATAGGAACCACACAGGTGGTAACGCAACTATAACAGTCTTATCATATATGCTTCTGAGTAAACCCCTAGTGGTGGTATGATAGAATCATAAACACATAACATACAGATATGAGTATAGACCATGGCATAGTGCCTTGCGACTGATAGAGCACCTGAGTTTTGGTGGCCGAGCTAGCATGCCTTCTGGTACTTGTTTTTATATGTGGGCCAATTAATGGCATAGTTGATTAAAATGTTTATCGCTCTGATTTCAAGGAATGTTAATAATGTTTGTTTTTGGGGTTTTTTTTGTCAGTTGCATTTACCTACAAATACTTTAATATATATTTGAAATTTATTTGCTGAGAGTATAAGGGTTACTACCCCCTTTTTATATCTATATTCTTGCCTTATAGAGTGGAACTCTATACTTTTTCATTTTTCTTATCCTTAGACCTCAATAGCACTTGGGGATCCTTTGAAGTATCCCTAGTCTTAAAGCCAGAAATTTATTTCTTCACTTCCTGCTCTCTTCTCTGAGCGCTAACCTCTTTTTACACTCTTGCTCTGCTCCATTTAATTAGTTTTTAATACCTTCCCCTTTTCTTTTTTTTTCTCTCTCCCTCCTCCTCCTACCCCCCATCCTCCCCACTCATTCACTCTTCTTACTGACCTGACCGAGATCCCACACCAATGGCCAGAGCAATGAGGGGCCCTGGTGATTTGTCCATAGAACTTGTCACAATTAATGTTAAAGGCTTTAACAGCCCTGGGAAACGATCAATTGTCACTAGAGACTTATATAGAGTGGGTGGGGATATCGTGTATATTCAGGAGACACATTTTTCTAAACATAAGGAACCAAAATGGTATAATCAGCAATATCCAGTAGCATATTTTGCATCTGGCCCCACAAATGGGGTAGGTGTCCTGTTTGGAGTTGGGGTGCCTTTCCGGATGGAACAGACCATTAAAGACCCTGATGGCAGGTTTTTGATCCTAGTCGGAACTTTATATGGCAAGTCCATTACTTTTGTCAATCTCTACTCCCCAAATACTGCGCAGGATATTTTTTCATACAAAATATTAGAAACCCAAAAAGGGATTATTTTCTTGGGTGGAGATTTTAATGTGTCATTCTGCCCCAATCTGGATATGTCTGACGGCCTCTCTAGCACCTCTCACAGGGTGGTGAAACGCCTTGCTAAGTCTATGAGGGAATTGGTCCTTCATGACATATGGCGCACTCTGCACCCTACTACCAAAAACTATACCTTCTACTCCCACCCACAAGGGAAATATACGAGAATTGATTATATCTTCATGGATTCGGCGGGCCTGTCTATCACAACCAGCAGTCATATAGGTCAAATCACTTGGTCAGATCATGCACCAGTGAGATGCACCATTGCATGGCTTGAGATACCGGTTACCCCTTTTGTGTGGCGGCTCGACGAGTCCCTGCTAGATGATCAAGCATTGAGACAGACGTTTGATAGCACAATTGAGGAATATTTTCGTTTAAACACGGGAGACGCTCTAGCTGATACTACAATGTGGGAGGCACATAAGTGTGTCCTGAGGGGTGTCCTGATTAGACATACATCCGCTTTACATCGGGAGAAAAGAGCACAATATAACACTATCCTTGCACAGGTGACTCAAGTGGAAACTGCCAATAAAGAACAGCCCGCCAACATAACGATACAAACAGAATTTGCCCGAGCCAGATCAGCACTTTTGAGTTATATTCAAATAGAACACCAAAAAAAAGAACACTACGGCTAAGGCAATACTACTTTGAACAGAGCAATAAGGCGGGGAAGCTCCTTGCCCAGGCGATAGCGCACCAGAGATTAAAGACATATTTATATGTAGTGGTAGACCGCGATGGAAATAACCATTGCGATGGCCAAGCCATTGCAAATGCTTTTGGAAGCTTTTATCAAGCCCTCTACAATATACACCCCCCAGAACAAGAACGTTTGGAGCACCCATCTGGAGTTGCCCCGGAGAGAGCAATATTTGACTATTTGGATGGGATAGAGATGCCAAAACTAGCTCAGGTGGAGATTGACTGACTCGATGCCCCATTCATCTTAAAAGAGATACAGCAAGCTATTAAACTCCTTCCGTGGGGCAAAAGTCCGGGACCGGATGGGTTTGGCATGCACTATTACAAAACCTTCTCTGACAAGTTGGCTCCTCGCCTGCTCCAGATGTTCAACCAATTATCAGAGGCACCGAACCTACCAAGCTCAATGCTTGCGGCATACATATCGGTTATCCATAAACCGGGAAAACCCAAAAATCAACCCAGTAGCTATAGGCCGATCTAACTCCTCAACTCAGATGTGAAGATCCTAGCAAAGGCCATAGCTAATCGCCTCTCCAAGCTTCTGTCACAACTAAATACAAAATACCCTCAGAGTGATCCAACTGATATCCTATGCCCACGATAATTCTGCACCATTTGCTTTAGTCTCCAGGGATGCAGAAAAGGCCTTGGATCGGGTTAATTGGCTGTTTATGCGTCATACTATGGCTAAATTGGGATTTGGGAATGGCTTCATCTGTACGATCTTCTCCCTGTATTCTACGCCGAGTGCCAAGGTATGCGTTAATGGCACGTTCTCTAAGCCCTTTCCGATCACTAATGGCACAAGACAGGGGTGCCCTCTTTCTCCCCTGTTATTCGCCCTGGTGATAGAGGTTTTGGCTTGCAAAATTCACAGCAACCCTAACATTGCAGGCTTGGCAGTCGCCAAAAAGGAGTACAAGTTAGCTATGTATGCTAATGATATCCTTATCATGTTATCAGATACATCAATCTCACTGCGAGCGCTGCTGACAGAATTTGAGGAATATGGGAAGTTCTCAGATTTCTTACTCAATCCATCCAAATCTGAGATCATGAACATATCTGTACCTGCTGATGATTTCCGGGAAGTGAGTTCCCAATGCATAAATCGGAGTAGTGAGGCATCATCTGAAATATCTTGGAAGCTCCTTGACTCCCACAATTAAAGACATTGTTGATATAAACTATAAACGGATTAGGGACGAAGTGGTGGATGATATGGCCAAATGGAAAAACAAATCCATTTCATGGAAGGGCCGACTCCATGTGGTTAAAATGAATATCTTACCCAGGGTGCTGTAAGTGATGCAGACAATACCTCTTTCATCAGCGACACACCTCATTCAACAGATTCAATCAGAAATGGAAGCATATATTTGGAATGGGATAAGACCAAGAATCAGAAAAAAAACAATGTATCTGCCCAGAGATAGGGGAGGAGCGGGAGTGCCACTGTTGAGAACATCTTTTCAGGCAATAAACCTCCAGCGCCTGGTCCAATGGTGTCACAACAGGACCGATAGAGCCTGGATAGAGCTAGATTGCGAAATCTTACAAAGATGTAATGTGGGCTCACTTGCGTGGACTGCGGCACAAAGCCAGAACCCATTGATCAAACAATATCCCCTGCTGGAAGATGTCATTCATACCTGTGAAAATCTACTCAAACGAGATGAACACATATCGTCCACAAACTCTCCAGTCAAACCAGTACTCAAAAACCCAGACAATGGCCTGGCAAATAGGACACGACCCCCGGGACATATATATACTCAAGCTGAGGCAGATATATGCAACACCTTTCATGAGGGGAAGATCCAGACCCAGGAGAATCTAAAAAAGTGGGACCACTGGCTGTTCTTCTCGTGGTTTAGGGTTGCACAGTTCCACCACTATGGTAATGGTCATGGGAGCACTGCTCCTTTCACAAGAGAGAAAACACCTTTCGAAACTATCTGCACGATGGCACACCCACATGGGCACCTGATCTCCCGCTTGTACAAGTTGTTGTTAGCAGGAGGAGGGGAGACCTTGCCTTCCTATGTGGACACTGGGCTCTGATATCAACACAAAAGATTGGCTCATGATCTTTAACAAAGCTAAGGGAGCATCGGTTTCTATGAGACTTCAAGAAATGCACTATAAATTCTTAAGCCGGTGGTATCTGACCCCTCAGAGATTAAACAAAATTTACCCACAGACAAGCGGGGAGTGTTGGAGAGGCTGCGGGGAGGAGGGATCAATCTTACACATTTGGTGGACATGCCCACAAATACAACCATTCTGGGAGAGAGTATTTTCAGAGAGCAGTAGACTCCTTGGTGTCATTCTGCCTCCGAATCCACATTACTTGATTTATCATGTCCTCCCTAAAATTGTGGTGGAGGCAAAAAATAGGTTATTTATACTGATGCTGAACTGTGCCAAGGGTTTGATCCCAAAATACTGGAAATCATCGAATGTGCTGAACCTGAGTGAATGGAAAAATGGAGTAAGGGATCTGCTTGGTCTGGAGAGGTACCATTACCTTAGAACGGGAAAACGAGCAATGCATGAACACATGACCTTGATTTGGGAGGGTAAAGGTTTTCAGCAATCTTAAATAGTGAGAAATTGACTCCCTTCACACTCAACATGCGTCTCCTGGTGATACATACAGCCGCGCATTTCTGTGGGGGTTTCGGGAACGGCATGCTGCTGAGGTTAGTTCCGGGGTGCACCTATCAGACTTTGGCCCCTGACTCTGATCGCCCATAGGGGTGCATCCTCCCCTCCTCCTACCCCCCTCCTTCTCCTCTACTTAGGAGAGGATCCTTTCCACATAGCTTCATTCCCCTCCCCCCCTTTTTTTTCTTTCTCTCCTCTCTCCCTCTCTATCTTCCTTTCCCTTTTTTCTAATGTTCATAGTTGTATTGTACAACATCAAAACTGTTAATTAAGAAGAATGAACAAAATGTTTAAACAAGTAATGTTAAAGGTATGTCACTGCTTGAATTGTCATTATAGCACTTTTGTATGTAAATATGATAACCTACAACTCCTGTAAACAAGATATATCTGTTAAGCCTTTTCTTTTTGTTCATTCAATAAAGCTTTGTTTAAAAAAAAAAAAAATACCCACAGCAATACAAAAATTCAACAGAGAACATGTAAGACTTAATAAAAAGACTATCAGTCAGCATGAAACATTGCAATCTGAAGTGTTCCAGATAACACCATAAACATATACCATAGCACTCCCTGCATGTCTAGTTTAAATCTGCATCACAAGAGCTTCTCATTGGTGCAAACTAATGACCTGCATCTGGGTTCAGATACATAGCAATTATTGTTAACTTTTCTGTGACCACTCTCGAATGAGACAATAGCTATTTTCACATTGAAATAATCTGGTGCTGAAGGTGCCACTCAACTAATATGAATTTGTTTATATTTAAATTATAGTCCTTACCCAACTTTATTTATGGGAGACTATATAATGCAAAAAGTAGAAGCATTTACACATATAGCAATGATAACAAACCTCATATTATACATCTAGAGGTGTATGGAAAGGTATAAATAAACATTCACAGTATTTAATAATATCATATTGGGCGTACCTTTAGGTATCCAGGTATTCAACTTAAAAATCCAGTCTCTTTAACATAAGATTCTAAAAGTATATGCTGACAGGGGCATAGCCAACTATCGCACATAGCAGACGCCACTTCATAGAGCTCCTACATCCTAACTAATAAAAACCCACAAAAACCTTACTAAATAAGCAAATTCTTCTACCAAAGGAAGCATTAAACTTTTGCTTTTGTCTGGCCTCTTGGGTACAGGACTTTGGTCTAAGCCGTTATCGCTTGAGGCATAGTGGTGAGCCGGTCCGGACTTGGGAGATCTACTGACCGCATACACCTCAGGGCTCTGAGAACAATCCCGGCGACCGGATAATATACTCTACATCACATCAGCTGCAGCACATCATTGTTAGCTCCGGAGGGTCGGGATCTGCTCCGGAGCTCAGCTGAGCTCACTACAACAGCAGTCAGAGCTGCACTCAGGACGCCGGATAGAAAATCTTTCCCGATCTGGAATAACACCAGTAACAGTGAGTAGCGGCTAGGCAGGCACTGGCCAATGTTTATCCAGCCCAAAGTTTTAAAGTTTAGCTATCCCCACACTTAGCAGTATAAAATTTATGTGGTGGCCGGGATATCTACCTAGAGTGTCACACTGCCGGGTGCTCCCTTAGCTGTGGTGCGAAACACCATTTTCAGTTTCCTTCTCTGCATGTATGCAGCACTGTGTCAAGTAAATTATGGCAAACAATAAAATCCCCATTTAACCCTCAGCTTTATTATCAGCAGGAGCTCCCTACAGAGAGTACTTTGATTTATCCACACAGGATAGAGGATTACAACCTAGAAAATCAGCTACCTTCTTATACATTTTTGTTAATCAGCTTTGTGGGCCATTACAGCTCTGCTAGCCACGTGGAGCCTACAGTTATACGGACACTTACTCAATATTTGAGCAGTAACTAAGCTGTGAACAGTGGGTATTGGTGAGATTCTCTGGACTGTGGGGAAAAAAAAAAACAGCAGGGGAATAAAAAACAAGTAAGCAAATAGCTGTATGTACTGCTAGCATAGTATATTCATACCATAACAAGTCTATCACTATACTAAATACTGGAGTGTAAAACCATAAATATATTTTGCTGATCCACTTTTGTACTGTCATTCAATTTCAATGTTTTTTGTCAGAGAAGTGTAACCTGCAACTGCTATAGAACACGCTTCCCCTCCCTTTCCTGCTGTACACTGTTGCAGCAGGTCATATCCTAATAACCTTTTTTCTGGCTTGGTCCAGTGGGGACAAATTCCCTGGGGAGTGTGCTCAATACTGCCCTTTTCACTATAATTGGAGCAACTGTTACCTGCTGAGAGGCGGCCACATTTGTCACTTTTGGAGAACTGGTTGTAGACCGCTTACTGTTACTTTTTAAAAAAACAACAACAAAAAAAACAGAACTATTATATCTGCTGATGTAACCCACAAAAATTATGGAATAAACAAATACTTGTGGACCAGGAACGCCTGCCCTACATTCAGTGTCTTCTCCTAAGTTATACTTTACTACGTCACATGTGGAGATAAATCCTGAGTTACCGTTTCCAACAAGCTACATATTCTTGCATCCAACTAGGTGGCTGGGATATAGCTATATCTACCGTATCCTAAAGGTGAGAGAGGAGTGCGCAGGTGAATATGTCACACTCCCAAAGGAGAAAAAATAGGCCGCAGCTCCCACTGAAGAAAACAGTTACAGACCATTTTGGTCAACTAAATTCAGACAGACATTCTTCGAACGAACCACCTGACTCTCCAACGTCAGATTTGTCTGGTTTTGCTGCATCTGCCCTGAAGGAAATCCAACATAGCTCTCAAGAGACAGTTACTCCGACATTTATTCTGGACTCTCTTAAATCTATGCTAGATGACCATCATGATTCATTTTCTGCTAAACTTTCTGCCTCAACAGCCGAGCTAAAGAAGGAGATTTCCACGACTAATGAGCGTATAGACACACTTGAAAGAAAATATGATGACTTAGCTACAGAACAGGCTAATGGGCTGGCTTTCTCACAGAATTTGTCAGAATACCTTGACTCTGTTGAAGATACAATAGCTGATATTGAAGACAGATCTCGGCGAAATAATCTGCAACGGATCTTCAATCTTACCTCAAAGAACTCTTTCACAACTTAGCTCCAAAAGCCTTAGAGTCAGAAGATTTGCAAGACCGAGCCCATCGTACTCTTAGGCCGAGAGGGCTTCCGGAAGGACAACCCCGGGATGTTCTTGTGAGGCTACACTATTTTACATATAAAGAAAGAATTCAAAGAGCACATTTTCAGAAACCTCTGCTTCCTGAGAAGTTATAAAACTTACAGATCTTTCCAGATCTTTCTACAAGAACATTACAGCAGAGGAAAACCTTCATGGATGTCACCTCCTCACGAAAGAAGAATATTAGATACAGATGGGGTTATCCGATCAAACTCCTGATCTTCAAAGACAATCAAACTTTCACAGCTCATAATGTCAATCAAGGTCTTGTTCTTCTTAAAAGCTGGAACATGGAGGGCACTCAAATTGCTGCCCCACGGGACTTGCCACACAAATCTCGTCAGCTAGATGCCACGGCATCTGAGTGGAATGCACTGCCTCCAAGGAACTCTGATTCACATAATTCAACTCCGCTCCGGAGGGAATCTGGCTCGTCATCTACAATTTCCCAAAGAAGATCTTTCTCACCACCCACCTGAGATACTTTTTCCTTTTTTACAGTAGCTTTTATTGTTCTTTTTTATTGTTTTTTTTTTTCTCCCTAGCTTAGATATATGAATAATATCTACCATATATAAGCACTGTATCCTTTGAATGAGTTCCCTGGATGGGAGTGACTTAGCTGGACTCTATTTCCGTTTGCAAAGAATGTGACAGGACTCTGATAAGTATATTCTGTTTTTTATTTGTGTTTTACATGTACTAACTGCTGTTTTTTGTTCCATTTAGCTAATTGTTCTTCTTAATAAGTAGTCTCAGGGGCGTAGCCCGTGTGAGATATTTTCCCCATACTTAGCAATCTCTTATTTACAACTTAGCTAGTTTTGGAGGTTTTTACCTGGGCTCTTAATTTTCCCTCCTAGATAACAAAAAAACAAATAAAAAACCCTAGGTTTATAGCCCACTATCTTACGCCAAGTAGCTATACATTTCTTACTGCCCATATGGTAAGTTTAGGGCTTTTTCAATGTTCTTTCCCCCCTGACATTCAGACATTATCTCTACCCTACACGAGAGTATTCCAACCTCCTACAGTGAATACACGCATGTACGCCACATAAAGTGACTGAGTAAGGAATGGACTCTTTGCTAATACCTTAGCCCTCCTTTTCCCTTCTATTAATAGGTGGGTTCTCAAATCTTAGACAACATAGTGCTGGGCATATATGTATAGAATTAACTTAACTGTTAACTGAATACTCATAGTCTACACTTTAATAAAATTATGTTAGGTAGTTTGTATGTTCAATAAACTATGAGTAGGATGGATCCCCAATACATACATACCTGTCACCTTAAACAGAACCTTAGATAGCTCGGTTTAGGTATATATTTAGTGTGCGCTGTGCCAGAAGCCTCCTTGTCATTGGCGGGCTTATGCCCCCCTGTAATTGTGATGACAGCTCCACTTGAGAGCTCTTAACCATCCTTTTACCTTCCTAAGGATCCTCATTTTTTGTTAAGATGATATAAAATTAGATTCAAACCTCTAAACAATTCTCCACACTTATTGCGCAATACAGCCTTTATGATATCTGGCGCTCCTTGCATCCTACGTCTCGAGATTACTCATATTATTCTAATGTTTACTTTTCCTACTCACGCATATACTTTATTTTTTGCGAACCTCCTCTTTTAGATTGTATTCAAAGTGCATGTATGCCGAATTGTACTTGTTCGGACCATTCACCTGTCCAGGTGACCATGAACTCTCCTACTACTTTGTCTTCTACGCCCCCATGGCGGCTTCCGGAATTCCTTCTGAGTGATTTGGGCAATGTCGCCTATCTCCAAGAGGAAATTACACAATTTTTACTTATCAATGACAATGGGGAGGTGGGGGACTATTCCTTATGGGGGCGCTTAAGGCATTTCTGTGTGGCCTTTTGATGAAACTAAAATCTAAGCATAATAAAACACATGGAGGCTCCCTGGCACAATTACAGGTAGAACTTCGCAATCTTATGTCACAACATAAGATGACACTGGATTCTGATGTTCTCTCGTATAGTTGCGGTAAAGTTGCAAATCACTAGCTTAGAGAACTCTAAGATACAATGGCAAATGCAGAAAATGAAACAACTTTATTATGCCAAAGGCAACAAAGCTGATCGCATCTTAGCTAACAAATTGAGACAACGGACGGCAGATGCCCGGGTTCCGTATATTAAAATGCCTGATGGCATAGTTCCCTCAGATATCGGTAAGGCGTTCGCCAAATATTATTCAGATTTATATAATCTGAAATACTCTTCGGATACCTTTGTGCCTGATCCTACTGCGATCAGGGATTTTTTAGACATATTATCTCTCCCAACTGTGACGGAAGAGCAGAGAGTCCTTCTGGATGCTCCTATTAGTGCGCAAGAGGTGGCCCGTGCCATAAAGGCCTTGAAACCCCACAAGACCCCTGGGCCTGATGGATATACAGCCCTTTTTTCTAAGAAGTTTAGCCTGTCCCTTACACCACTATTTACTAGAGTATTTACACTAGCTAGACAATCGGGTTCCCTTCCCCATGAGTTTTTGGAGGTGACCATTGTAGTCATTCCAAAGCCAGGTAAGGATCCTAATACATGTAAGAATTTCAGGCCTATATCGTTAATCAATATTGACGCAAAACTTCTGGCCAAAATTTTAGCCACTAGGCTTAATCACGTCCTCCCCTCACTGATAGACTGGGATCAAGTAGGATTTACACCTGGAAGAGAGGGACCTGACAATACCAGGCGTATTTTAAATATTTTCCTAGAAGCCAAACGTAAACACATTCCATGCACAACCCTAGCCTTAGATGCCGAAAAGGCATTTGACCGAGTAAATTGGCTTTATCTCTTTGAAGTATTATGTAAATTCAGTTTCCCACCTTACTTGAAGTCCTGTGTTAGAGCATTATACTCTTCTTCTTCGGCAAGGGTCAGGGGACTTGGCTTTCTCTCGCCCTCTTTCCTCATCACCAATGGAACGCGACAGGGGTGCCCTTTATCACCTCTGATATTTGCGTTAGTTATGGAACCATTGGTTAAAGCGATCCGCTCTACAGATGATATAGTTGGTGTGGTCATAGCAGGTATATCCCAGAAAGCAGCTCTATTTGCGGATGACCTTACCGTTTTCTTAGGAAGCTATACTCCATCTTTGCTGGCTTTTTTTTAAGCTCCTCCACACCTTTGGTGAGATTAGTTATTATAAACTGAATGTGAACAAAACTGACACTTTCACTATCAATATATCAGATAGGGACTACCTTGACCTAACGAAAAGATATACATTTAATTGGTCACAACAAAAATTTAAACATCTAGGGGTTTACCTTTCTTGGAATGTATCTACCATAGTTGAAGCTAACTTCTACCCACTGTTGAGCTCTTTCCAGAATTGTGTAGATCGCTGGAATGTCCCATGTATCTCCTGCAACCAATACTAAGTGGGGGTGCAGGCGCCCCCAACTTGGCTTTGTATCATGAAGCATCCAGACTGGCCCACATTCTCCCCTGGAATTCCACTTCTTCGGATTGCAAATGGTGGGGGATAGAGCAGGCTACTTTGGCAAATTCACTCTCCCTTTCAGACCTCCTTTGGATTCCTAAACATGTCAGGGTATCTTTTGATATTAAAAATTACATTGTTCTCTCTGCATTGCGCTTTTGGGATAAAACCCGTTCTCTCCCCCAAATTGCTCCCCATCCCTCGCCTAGTCAATCTCTTCCGGGCCTTCTCAAGGCGCTACGAGACTCGCACCCGCTGCTTTGGCAATCACATGGTATCGCTACTATTGGGGATCTTTTCCCGAATGGTCAACTCATTTCCTTAACAACATTTCAATTAATTTATAATCCATCTCAGATATTACAATTCGAGTTTCGGAGACTTAGAAGCCTTTTAAGGGCTTGGGGGTTTACTGAGCACCCGATGCGCGCTCATACCAACTGGGAAAAAAGGTGGGAAACGGCCAAAAGGATACCCAAAGCTTTGTCAATCTCCTACCAAGATTTGCTCCAGCCAAATGTTTATTACAAATCAGCCTATATTATTTCTTGGGAGAGATCTCTAGGGTTTCAAGCTTCACAGGAAGACTGGTCACTGGCTAGCTTACTTACCAAGAAAGCCCTCCATTGTGTCACCCTATTAGAATTATACCTTAAAATCTACACTCAATGGCATCTTACACCTCTGAGGCTCTTCAAAATCTCCCCCTTGAATTCACCTCTTTGCTGGAGAGGATGTGGGAATGTGGGTTCACCGGCCCACATATGGTGGGAATGTTCATTGCTACTACCCCTGTGAGAAATGCTTTCTAAAAGATGTTCTGACCTAGAC
>CAJPDP010738777.1:0-10784 GCA_905336975.1 Bombina variegata variegata
AAGATGGGGGTTAGTATCACGGTTTTATTTTATGGGGGAAGGGGAGTTCAGCGGGCCAAGAGCCGCTCTGGTTAAAAAAAAAAGGGGAGAGAGAGAGGGGACGTGTCCTGGTGTTGCGAGACACAGTGTTATTGTAACAATATGGTGTAGTAGGATCCCCATTGGGTTTCTTAAGAACTCAATAGGATGGTCAAGAAGGCGTTTGAAACATAAAAAACAACTCTCCAAAGTTCTAAGTGTAAAAAATCTGCTGTGTGTAAAACTCAAAATTATTGCCTGAGGTATGTGTATTAAGATGAAGAAAAATGTGAAGGCTTGTGGGTGTTAAAGCTCAAAGGGATAAACCTCTATAATGGAATATGAGTGTCCTGGTTGCTAAAGAGCGTACCCAGACAAACCTCTATAATTGAGTAACATAGGGTTTATGGCTATGAAAGTAGAGTATTCCTTACAGGTGGGTTTGTCCACCAAGTCCAATGGTAATGGGTCCCTATGGGTATAGGAGAGTAACTGGTGGGGTTACAGAAAGTATTAGTAATGGGTGTGCGGCAGAAACTATATGACTATTGGGGTAGAGTTAAACAGAGCCACTTCCCATGGGAGTGGATAACACCTAGATGTAAAGGGTGATATAAGATTGGATGAATGTAAGTCTATAGTGAGGTAGGGGACATGGCATCTGGAGGAAAGCATAGAGAATAGATATAAACGGGAGGCATATTATAAAACTTTAATAGCTGCTTTATTCTTCAGTTAATCAACACATTGCAATCAAGCTGCTGCTTTAGTGTAGCTGCCTAATATAACATTACATTTCATTTCAAAATGACCTGCAGAATAATTTTAACTCAAAAACATTCTCTTTGCAAAAAGTGAAAAAAGTTCTGCCTCTGGGTGTATTTTGGGGCATCATAGAGGGATATACAGTCCCTCAAATGCCTATGATTCTTTAAGGTGATCACTCTATTGCTTTTTTTTGGGTACTAGGGTCCCTTTAAAAGACCAGAGCACCATAAAAGTATTATATCCCTGTAGTTAGTATTGACATATTGGTGTCTTATACGTCTCTGTGTTTATAAAGGGCAATAAAGTCTCTATAAGTGCCCCCTCAAATGCTGCGTGCATGTAGGAAGGTGATGACTATTTCCATTGTGATCACCTGAAAAGTGTGTGTGTGTTTATATAAATGTATATGTATGTATATGTGTGTATATATGTGTGTGTATGTATGTGTATATATGTGTGTGTGTGTGTGTGTGTATATATGTGTGTGTATATGTATATATGTGTGTGGTGGGGGGTGACATCTGAGTTGTGTGACTAGCACTGCTGATTGGATCAGTGGGGGTTTTCACTAAGTACCCACAGTGCTCCTTGGATCCTGAGTGGCACTTCTACTGTGTGTATAACCTCTTTATGGAGAAATGGAGATAGGTGGAAGCGGGGATGGTAAGATGAGGTACAGTGGGGGTTATTAAAAATATTTAAATACAGTTGCACTCTAGGAAATCATTTGAAATGCTGCATGTACAACAACAGTTTAGTGTCCCTTTAAGTCAATTTCATTAGAAGACAGGAACTCAGTGCAGTAAAATCTCTTAGAAATGGTGTGGCACAACGTGCTGCACACTGACAGTCTCCCATCTGACTGCTCCTTGGGGTGCAGCCCACAAGACTGTCTCCTTGAATGAAATAACCAGCAGGAGGTAAGGAATGGAATACTTGTTAAAATAAACAGCATGTTCAGTTTCTACTGGCACTTATAACAAGGTACTGACACGTGCAGAAGCATATAGGCTGTTACATAGGTTCATTAAATAAAAACCTGTAACTAAAAGGATGATGGACAACAAAAAACAATCTCACATGATGACACTTCACCAATCTTAACAATTCTTGAGAGTTTCTATTGTTAAATTAGGTGTCTGTTTAATTAACCTGGCGGAGCCTGGGTGTTGTACCTGTGTAGGCGCAACACAGCTACTATAAGTGCTCACAAACTATCAGGCACAATTTTTAATGTATCGTGTGTGGCCTAGCACCTACGTTACTCTATCCCTGTTTAATGGGACATTCTAATGTAAAAATAAAATGTTCTATTTCATCAGAGCATTTTATATTTTATTTTTTATACAGAGGGTGAGAAAATAAAATAAAAGTAATATGTATGCTCCTATCAACAACTGTATTTTTATCTAGAGAAGAATGGAAATGCAACAAAAAATGGTATAGAAAACGCTAATAAATAGCCATTTACAGGAAATGCTGAAAGACCTCTGCAAAGAAAATCATTTGTAGGGCTAGGAGTTCAGCCTTCAACTGATGTCAGGTCGTCTTGTTTTTATGAAACGCAACTAACTCAGTCAGTTGCATTAATGAGTTCTTTTGTATTAGAAGGAGGTTACAAATACTGATATATGGTTGATTCTTTGCCTCAGATGGATTTAAAAAAAAATGAAAACAGCTTATATATGGGCTTGGGGACAAATTTATGTCATTTTGTTTATGTAGCCTGTTTGTTTACTTCCTAGTTTCACTATAGTAACCTCCCTTTGGACCAGTCTCCTCCTGAGATGACGATGCTCTGATTGTTGTTATTTTTGCATGTAAATAGGTGTCAAATACTTTGCAATGGTTTGTAACACAGCTTTCATGAATTAGACTGCAATCATTTATGTTTAAAGGATCAATACTGAATGTTTCTCTCATACTTAGAAAAAGCATTACTCAAATATAGTCAGTGTATCAGTGCATTTCAAATATTTTATGAAAAGTTTTTTTTGCAGAATGCTTGCTTTAGCAAAACTCCTAAATGTTACCACTGCCAAAGTTATATTGTTTAACATGCAAGTCACCCGCTGCTGTTCATTATTTGATAAAGTTGTTAAGATAGGTTTTTATTTACTTGTATATTTATGTAGTATGTGGTAAAGGCACTATTTTAAAAACGGTTAAATAATAATGGATTTATTGCAGATATTGAAAGTTTGGATTTGTCTATGTCTATTGAGAACTCATTAAGGGGGAATAAACAATTTACCTGTATTAGTAAAAATATTTCTAAATTATTTTACAAACAAACCTAGTACATCCCTGTGGGTTTTATAAACATTTAAAATGTTTCTTGGTCACATTATTTTATGGAATATGTGTATGTTTTTCACATTGTATTTTCTTAAACATATTTAATATGGACTTTAAGCTCCCAATCCAAGAATCTAGTGATACAGTGAAGACAAAATTCAATATATCAGGATTTAGATTGTTATTTTTAAAATCTGCTATTAACCAGTTTATCTTACTACTGAAAAGGTCATAATGTGTTAAAATGTCATACAATTACTGGTATGCCCACAGGGATGTAATATTTAGACTGCAGATTTGGCTTGAGTGAGCTGAACGGTGTATAAAGAACGCAGCCAGTCATGCAGTTGTAATATTTGCCATTATTTTTTCTTTTCAGTGCATGACTCCACCACACAGTCCAGATTTTGTTGAGCCCTGCACAACGCTCCCGCCTGCCTCCCATGTCACGTATTCCAAGCCAGTTGCTGTCATGTCGAATAGCTCAGGATGTTCAGTCACTTCATCAAATCCATCCAAACCATTGGTTTTAAGCGTCCACAGGCAGCCTTCTCAGGGTCCAGAAACATCTCCACCATGCAGGGCGATGGCCACTAGTGTGATACGTCACACTGCTGACAGCTCTGCGTTTAACTACATTCCTGCAGCTTCAGTGAAAACAAAGGTACCAGCAGAAGACAGAACCTCCCGAGCAAGCAAAAAAGACCAACATTCCGTACCTTCCAAGGACATACAGGCCTCTGATGCCACAAGGAGTGAATCTCTAGCACTGCACCTTTCCCAGCCCACAAATGCATGTCCTAACAGAAACACAAGCTGCCAGCTTAATGCCCAGGCACTTCCACCACCAAAATGTGAATGTGAAGACTCTAGTGACTGTAACCCATCAGCTACTGTTCCTGCACCCAGCCCCCCTGTCATTTGCCAGATGATTCCAGTTAGTGCACAACCTGGTGTTATTTCTACTTTTATTAAGCCACCTGCACAGGCTGTATCCCATACAGTAAAGCCGATCCTGCCCCAGAATGCACCAATTCCCCAACAAGTGCTTATGGGGACTTCTATGTCTCAGGGAGCTGTGATGTTTGTCTTCCCTCAAGCATCTGTCACTCAGCCATCTCCACATTGTCCACAAACACTTATGACTGTAGGGAATACAAAGCTATTACCCCTAGCACCTGCCCCAGTGTTTATTGCTTCAGGCCAAAGTAGCCCACCACAGATGGACTTTTCCAGGCAGCGTAAATATGTCTGTAACTTTTCTGGTTGCAGGAAGACATACTTGAAAAGTTCTCACCTCAAAGCACATCTCCGCACACATACAGGTGAGTTACAGGGGAATTTATAGCGCTGTAAAAGGTGATTTTATTTATATAACTGTCTGAGAAGAGGACATTTTGGAACTTGTATGAAATTCTTAAGCTGCATGAATTGAAGTTAAAGGTATGGTAAAGTCAAAGTTAGTAATTATAAATTTAGAGCAGAGGTTTTTAAAGTCTTACACATGGGCCTCCCCTTTGGTGAAACTTTCAAGATGATCCCCCTTCCCATATCAATGTGCTTTGAAATGCTTGTAGATTATTTATTAACATTGCAGAAATATGAAAATGTGAAGATATATCTGTTATATAACTGGCAGGATTTTATTTTGCACTATTCTCAGCTGGCTGCAATATACTGCTCCCTCTTCCCTCTGCTGTGGAACATATTGGGAATGGTAGTTTTTCAAATCAACATCACACCATCGTGTAGGCCACAGCCCTCTTTCATTTGGCAGAAGTTTCAGCTGGCAGTGGTCTACAGAATGATAGTGTTGATTTGGCTGCAGCTGGAATGTATTTTATAAGGGGGATAACAGAGGACAATAGGGTCCCTAAACTATAAGAGCCAAACCTAACAAAAGGGACCCGGGCCCAGTCTTCACTGTACTGCGCACTGTAGCGCTCACTGTACTGCGCAAAGGCTTTTAGAGAGAGGTTGTGGACATTGTTCTTAATTTAATAAAAAAAAGGTATTTTGTTCTTGTCATTTAAAGGGACAGTAAAGACCTTGAAATTACAAGACAGTTCTCTTATGCTCCTATAGAATAACAGTGTTCTCCCAAGGCCCTTTTTAATGGGTGCACCACCTGACTCATTTTACTGACCACCCGGCTAAAAATTAGCTAAAATTGTCTAATATTATTTTTTTCCCAATGTTTATTGCTCAAATTATTATTAAATACATTTAAATTCAAATTTGCAATGAATTTGTGCTTTGGATAGCAGAAAATGTTACAATATAAGAAAGTACTACACTGCCCCCACCGGGGCTACTTTATAATGCCTCCTGGCTTGCAAAATCTTCTGTGGAGAACAGTGAATAACATATCATTCAAGTCTTAATGTTTTTAAAACAAATAAACATCCTTTTTACTGCAATTGTTTTTCAATAGCCAAACTCTACCCACCTTTTGCATTATTGGATTAGCTAATCCTCGCTTGAGTCTGCAGACAACAAGGCTAACCATGATCATATTGTTTGTATAACAAGTCTTGTTTTGGAGTTGTTTTCAGTTAAATCTGATAAGAGAAAGATATTTAGTAGAGTTAGCTTTGAAAAATCTGAATTGTGCATCTTCATCTCCATCATTGTTTAGGTCGTGCAAATCAAGAGAAAGCTCTTGTGCCTAATCTACATACAGCAAGTGCAGTAAACTAAATTATTTTATATGATTGAGGTAGACTTTGCATAAAATAACCATAAATGTTGTTAGAAATCACAATACTCTTGTATCTTATAAATCATTTTTGCGAGGTTTTGTCAATTTTTATTAAATTTCCTCTCTACTTGCAGGTGAGAAACCTTTCAGCTGTAGGTGGGAAGGCTGTGATAAAAAGTTTGCACGCTCAGATGAACTTTCAAGGCACCGAAGAACTCACACAGGCGAGAAAAAATTTGCTTGCTCTGTATGTGACCGCAGATTCATGCGCAGTGACCACTTGACCAAGCACGCTCGACGACACTCAGCCAATAAGAAAATACCTGCATGGCAGGCAGAAGTTGGAAAGTTGAACAAAATTGCAACATCAGATGTATCACAGAACACTGGGCCTTCCTTAGGCATGCTCTTTTCAATACCTCCTGCTGTTTAAAAAGTTTGGGGAATGAATAAACTTTCATCAAAATTCACCTTTGGATGAATGCTCTGAAACGCCATTGACTTTGAACACATATACAATACATATTTTGAATCCAGCCGCCCTATTAAGTCATAACCATAAATGACAGAAATTCTGATAAATACGCAATTTTATAAAAACCTTAATTTTGCAGAGAAAGCAAAGCTAAATTTTAACTGGCAATAATAAGCTAGCAACAGATGCAGAATTTTTAAAAGCGGTTTTTTTTCTGCGCTCATGATTTTGCCAGAAGTAGCATGTATCAGTTTTCAGAAATTGTGATGTGTTATAATAGGGCAGAAAGGATATATATGTATTGCAGAGAGACAGGGCACGTGTGCAGTAAATGAGTGTATGTGTCTGCTTTCAATCTGTAAGGCACTTTAAAGGACTGAGGTCCCTGTGATCTTAAGCTCTCTGCTCTATAAAGATTATCTAAGAAGTCTTATCAGTAGCAAGCACTCTGAAATGAATTTACAAAGGAAAATTTTAGCTTGAGAGCTGTTTATCTAGACATGCAGGGTTCTAGATGTGAAATAGAGTCACCTACATAACAATATAATGCTGACAAAATGCAAAGATTTAGCATAATTTCTCTCAGTGCTGGTGAGTTTTTGATCAATTCCTAAGTGAGTAGAAAATATGTTGTTCCCAGAGTATGTTTTTATCAACATTGTGCAACTTTTATTGTGAATTTAAATTCTCTGACAGACACCGGAAACTTTGGAGGGCTTGTAGATTGTTTTTGTTCGTACAATCATATAACGCAACTCTGCCTTTCCCTATGTGAGTCTGTTTACAAGTTTTTTATTGTATTTAGATCAACATAGTTTCAGGCCCTGTAGCTATACTGTCTGTTCTCAAACCAAATGCACATCACATATAGGTTAAAACATAGTTGATAAGTTCATCTTGTATATTCATCAAAGGGAATTTGAAAAAAGCTTGTTTAATAAGTATTTGCACTATTCTTCTGTATGTGACGTTTTACCATGTTTTATCGTATTGTATGTAATCATTCACTTTCTTTTATTTAACATATGTTAAATGGGAATTCATTTATGCATTCATTAATCCCAAGGCTGCACTCCTGTGGGGAAGAGTTGAAAATTTCATTTCCACAATACCTAATGATATGTTTAATGTGCCAAAGCTTGGTAACAAATGCCTTAAATCAGGGGTATAAAAAATAAGGTTTAGTGGATCTTTTCAATTTGACCACTGCTCCTGCTCCTAAAAATATGCCTAGCACCTTAGATCTGTTTTTCTGAATCTACTAAAATAAATCTTCATATATATTTTTATGGGGGAGTTTTCAACCACAACTTCTTGGATTATTCTGCATGTGTTTGTATGAAAAGCTCCATGTTTGGCTCCAAATGATATGTGTGTTGATGGCTCCCAAGTTTCAGATATATCTTAGCACCTGCCTTACATTGTGCTAAGTTTAGGGTACAGTGTGTACATAGAATGTTTTGTAAATAAACTAACACAAGGTATCAACGACCAAGTTTTTGCCTATTAATCATATCACGATTCACTGTCCACTGCAGGCCTCTTGTGGAAAGGTACCTAGACAGAATAAAAAATCTTGTTTTGTATCACTGTACTTTTTGAATGACTCAGTGTTATTACCTCATGCATTGATTGCTTATGTAAGCCTTTTTGTGCTTCACGTAGAGGCTTCCTCAGTTGTATTTTTTTTCTTTCTGGGCCTGTAATGCTACAAATGTCACCTGTCCCATAGCACACGTTTATTAGAGACAATGGCAGATATAGGAACCATTTTGAGATTTCAGTAAGAGCTGTGCATGGAACACCACAGTATATTGTTGCATCATTGCCATCAAGTGGGTCCTTTGCATTTAGAATGTATTTTATCAGACTTTTTAATTTGGCAAATAAACGGTGTTAGATGTAAGTTGTAATATGAATTTATAGGTTCTATATTTTCATCTAGACTTGTATGACAATAACCAAACTCTTTTATTGTATTAAAAGTCTAGATTAAAAAAACAAACCTGTAAATTCGTATGACAGCTGAAATCTAACATGACTATAAATAACGTCCACAAAGTAATCCCTACAAAATGATACCATTTATTTGCTGTGAAAGGGCTCTCCATTAAATATGTTGGGAAATTCTAGTTCAGTAATGTTTACAATTTTGCTGTTGTACATTTATAAGAAAACATATTCTAAATATTATATACCCTTTTTTCTTAAAAATCTTTTTATTTTATTTTATAAACACATTATACCAGCCCTACAAAATATTGTAGCAAGTAAGGTGAGCCGTGGACAGTGATAAAATTGGCAAAGCTTATTTGTAGTATTTAAATCATGATGAGTGTACAAATATAATCACTTTTTGTGAATTAGATGTACAAATATAATCACTCCCACGTCTTTCATGCACAAGGTTGATATTGGTGCTCCGACATCAGTGTTACCACTGTGATTTTGTGCAGTCACCGTTTTATATTGCAGGGATTTTTTATAGTTGTGTAATATTTATTGAGCTGAGACATCACAATCTAATCTTTTCATTTTGCCCTTGATCCTCCAATACAATCATAGATCGTTTACACACCTACATTTTTAACATCTTGGCTGCTAAAGACAGCTAAAACATTTTCTGGCAACCAGGTGGTTAAACTTGTATTTCCCTATATTCCTCAAGGGGTTATATGAGTAAATAATTCTGCGTACTATAATTCTAAATAGGCCATTTGTAGCATGAACAGAAATGCAGCCTTCCTGCATTGTTTTGCCCAAGTTATACTAATTACTTTTTGTACATTAAGCTTATAAGTATTTTCTTTTATTAAATATTTCATAAATATGTTTGTAACTGATTTTAAATTCAGTTGTTTTATGAGACTTTTGTCACTTTTTGAAATCCGATAAACATTTTATTTGCATAAAATAAACTTGTGTTAGTGTTTTTTTATATTGTTATCATTATCCTGCTGATTCACATATCCAGTTCCTGGAAATATATGATTGTCTAAATACTTTTGATCTGCTCTGGTCTGGATATATTTGTGTGTCAAGCAACACTTGTATATAATGTGTTTTCCCACATATAACATAACACAGCTACACAACTGTATTTGGCGGGAAAAATTTTGATATACGTTTATTTTTGGAGAATCTCAGGTCACACTCAGCGGATCAATGAGGTTTCAGTGAACAGTTTATGCTGCAGTTTCTAACAATAAATTGGGTGTTCTGCAAAGATACAGAGTAAAATCCATTTGGGACCTATAATAACTCTAACCTGTGCTGCCAATATACTTTTATTTTAAAATGTGGCAAAAAATATAAATTAAAATCTTTGTGGCCAGTGGCTTCCAAACTTTTTTTTGTGACATGTTACATAATATTACAATTTATGTGGCATGCTTTATTTATTTCCTACGTACCTGTAATACGCCAACAACCCAATTAGCTTAATGCAGAGACATAAACATGTACATAATACATAAAGACAATATTACACAATGTGTGATAATACTGACCTTTTAAAATTAAACATTTAGTACCAGATTACTAGTGGAGCATAAATGTTTGCACGTGAGCAATAAGGGGTTTATCGCTAGTGTTTGCACTTGTTGGCCTTATTGCTCATATTACGAGTTGAAAGTAAACGCGATCGCTTGAGTGCAGTCACAAGTTATGATAGAATGATTAGCGCAACTTCAGAGCTCTGGTTAACTGTTTCACGATACAAAAAAGTTGCACAAAAAAACATCAAAAATGAATTACAAAGTATTGCTATACCCATAATAGCACTATCTTATATATATAAAAAATATTGCACACAAAAGTTATAAAGGCTCAAAGACATTAGATTTCAGGTGTTAGGAAAAAAGCCAGGCAAATGGCTTGAAAGGGACAGTCAACACCAGAATTTTTGTTGTTTTAAAAGATAGATAATCCCTTAATTACCCATTCCCCAGTTTTGCATAACCAACACTGTTATATTTAGATATGTGCATGGCGAAAAAATTCGGATATTTTTGATTTTCGGATCGATTCGAATTCGGAAAAATTTGAATCAATTCGGTTCGGATTCATTCGAACTAATTCGGATTTATTCGGTAAATTCGGCACTATTTTAATTTGGAAATCCGAATCCCGAATTTTACGAATTTGGCCGAATTTCCGAATCGATACGAAACAAATCGCACATGTCTTGTTATATCAATACACTTTTTACCTCTCTGATTACCTTGTATCTAAGCCTCTGCAGACTGCCCCCTTATTTCAGTTATTTTGACAGACTTGCATTTGAGCAAATCAGTACTCACTCCTCTGTAAATTCATGTGCATGAGCTCAATGTTATCTATATGAAACACATGAACTAACTCCCTCTAGTGGTGAAAAACTGTCAAAAATGCATTTAGATTAGAGGCGGCCTTCAAGGTCTAAGAAATTAGCATATGAGCCTCCTAGGTTTGACTTTCAACTAAGAATACCAAGGAAACAAAGCAAAATTGGTGATAAAAGTAAATTGGAAAGTTGTTTAAAAT
>CAJPDP010739014.1:0-10159 GCA_905336975.1 Bombina variegata variegata
TTAGGTGTTAGTTTATTTTTGCAGGCATTTTCGGGAGTTACGGTGCTCCCATACTCAGCGCAAGGCTTGCTACGGCTGCCTTTTATGGCGAGGTAAAAATGGAGTAAGATTTCTCCATTTTCGCCATGTAAGTCCTTGCGCTGGATATTGGATACCGATTTGCAATGTGGTTCTATGTTATCTTATGGGAGTAATAATTACGGGCGACGGGTGACATATACACGCGTAACTTGTATGCTACGCCGTATATGTAATACTAAAATCGCGTAAAATCTGGCGGCGGAGGATTTTGCAGGCGACGCTGCATATGTAATGGAGGCCCAAGTGACCACTTAAAATAGAATTGTTTCAAATTTTTAAATTTCTATAATTGCTATAACTATGGAAAACGTGATAAGCTACTAAAAGATGGCAGCACTAACAAATGTGTCTGTATGTTATAAATCACAAATATTTCCCCCCAGAAAATTCTATAATTAAAATATGTAAAAAAAATTGTAGAAATACTTCTTTTGTTTTAGCTACCAAGACCTGTTACACCTGTACATGTTTATTTATTTAATTTGCTGTTTTCTTTTTATTTCTTGAACGTTTTACCCCAGGGCAATGTTCTATTCTATATCTTGATGGATAAAGTGAATGCATCACCGTCTTTTAGTGTAAATATCCTGAAGGGGAATTAAAGACAGAAAGTATGTTTGATAATTCATCCTAATTACTGCATAAATACTAAATATTTTTTCATTTCTTTAGCAATTGGGCGTATTACTCCTAGCTAAATATTGCATTTGTTTTCATAGTTTTAAAGCAACCGTTGGGTTCTGTTTGATTAAATACTGCCAGAAGGCAAACAGTTACTTTACTCCTAAGAGTACTAAAAACATTAATATTTTACACCAAGAACAAAACATTAATACTAATAAAAACATTTAGTTTTGCAGTCTTGTTTTTTGATAAAGTAATTAATGTTAAAGAACTGCATAATATATATAATATACAAGATAAACTATACTGCATGTTGCACAATAAGCGAAAGGGTAAAAAAAAAGAAGAAAGAATGGAAATGGGAATACATGAAATAAAACTTCATCTATCAGTCCAGATTTTATCTTGTATCAAGGTATGTTCAAAGATATCAATTATTAGACCCCATATACAATTCTGCAACAAGATATGTGTTGAATGGTTCTGTAACATTTATTTGTAGGGTAACGAATAAATCGAAGCTCATCTATGCAGACATTGTCTTGTATGGAATCAACATTTATTCAATAAATGTGTCTGTGCTCCAATCTGCCCCTCTGACATATTTTTATATTTGGCATCTATAATCTATCTACTCATACACTTACTGATGATGAGGTCAGAATTTTGGGAAGGGGACTCTCATTTTGTCCATCAAACACACATACCATTTTTGAATTATTTGTGGATCTAAATAGATTTACCAGAAAACTTGTGTTACAGAAGTACTTTGCCTCTAAGAATTTAAAAGGAAAGCAAATCAAGGGGGAACTGATATTATTGGATCAAATGGCATCTAGAAATCCAAATATGGTTATATATAGTGATCCTTATGACCTTGCCAGTACCCTCTTTGAAAGCTATATACACACTTCCCTTACCCCTCCTTCTTCTTTTAGCCCACCTAAGGAGGCTGTATCTAGCGTTGAATTGTTTCAACAATTCGTTATGGAAGATTTTAGTAAAATCCCCCAAAAAATCAGTAGGTAGAAATAATATTTGGCCAAATGAGAAAAAAAAGCATTAGATGACTATCTGCTATCTATTATAGATCTTATATCTTATATATTGAAACATAATTATTTCCAATATCTTTACCAATTCTTTTTGCAAATTAGAGGAACTGCCATGGGCACCAGATTTGCCCTGAGTTTTGCCAACTTATATATGGGTAGATTTGAAGATAAAGATATCTATCAATCCCCTTAGCAGGCAAATCTGGTGTTCTATGGCCGTTATATAGATGACCTCCTGTTCGTATGGAACGGCACTCCGAATTCAGCAAAAGGATTTGTGAACCATCTCAATGATAACCTCTGGGATTGTCCTTCACTTCCAATATCCAATTGTATGAGATTGAGTTTTTAGATTTGTTCCTTTCGTGGGATTTTAATGGAACCTTAAATTCAAGAACACACTTCAAAACACTGGATAGTAACAATTTTCTAGAATTTCAGAGTAACCACTATAAGAGCTAGAAACTTTCAGTCAGTTTAGAAAAATCCATAGAAACTGTAGCAACTTGGAAAGCTATGACAAACAAAGTAAAACACTGAAAGACAGATTCTTGAATAAAGGGTATCCAGCTAGACTTATAGAATCCAGCAATCTAAAAGCCAGGGAATTTGATAGGAATTTAATATTACAACCAAAAAAGAACAAGAAGGATTTAGATTTGGCAAAAAAAACGTTATTCATTACATAAAGTGGTGTTTTCCCAAAAAAGTATCACATGTTTAAAAAATCAATAAACATTGAAGAGTAAAGGGGTTTACAAGTGCAGGCGGAAAAATTGTCTCATGTGCAAATTTATAACACATGGAGCACAAGAAATTACATCTTACACTACAGTGGAAAACTATTTGATCAAAGATCACTTAACATGCAATTCCAACTATGTTATCTATGTAATCTCCTGCAACTGTGGCCTCCAGTATTTGGGGTGTACGATACGAAACGTGAAAAGGAGATGGAGCGAACATCTTAGAAATATTAAAAAGGGCTTTATGAAACATGGGTTATTTCAACACTATGTTTCTCACCACAAGGGGGAGATATGTAAAGTCAAAATTACACCCTTTGAACAGATACCCCCTGACTTAGATAGATTCAAAAGATTAAGGCAGAGGGAAACATACTTGATATATAAATTCCAGTCACTGTTTCCCTCGGGCTTGAATGAAGAAATTGACTGTACTGCCTTCTAAGTAACTATTAGAATAATAATACTTTTGAGGGGGTTCCAGTCATTATCATTATTATTAATATCAGCATCATAGTTAATATATTCCATCACCATTAGTCTATATTTCCCACGCACTAGTATTATATTTTATTTTCTCTTTCACATTATATAGTAATCTGTAAAGTTTTTTTGCATTTCTCACCTTAGGATTTCTCTACCATGATTATTAATAAAGGCACAAGACTTTTATACTCATTTCACTTAATATGGTCATACAATACACCATACTTCTTCTTTGTATACATCACCCAAGCACATATACACATATTTGTATTATTCTTATTTCACATGACATTCAATTCAATTTGATTTAATTTAATTCAATTTATCCTTCTATTAGCATGTAAATACAAATGGAATTCACACTATAAGGGCTCTTTAGTCTACGTTATTTATTTATTTTTCTATTTTATTTCACCATATATATATATACCCTCTATAGTATATTAATATATTCTATATTATTTACTCACACATATCTGTTATATTTGATAGAGGATTATTCCCCCTTAGATCACACTCTATATATATCCATACACACTATTTTCATATTCGCTATATGATAGCGACCCACAATTAGTAGTGTTACATGAATAAATAAACTGACACTTTACCCATTCAGTTCGAGTAACTCAATTGGCACTTGGAATGAGCGTAGAAAACACTAGTTTTATATTGTTCAGATATATTTTAGTTCAAATATCAACACTATCTCCAAGGGTAGAAAACTAATTTGCACATTGAGGCGATATAGAGATAGCATTCTACATAGAGGCACATATCATACAAGCTTACTTTGCGTATGGCTGTTATTTATTCAGTATTGTTTAAAATCACTCCGATCGGAAGAGTCACATGATAATTTTTTAGTTCAATGCCGGACGCATTGTGACGATTTCAGTCACATAACGCCCTTCGACCTATTACATTTAGTATACTTTGCAACTGCACGATCATTGGCATCTATTTTAATCCAAAACACTAGAGGAAAGATAACTTCCCTGTATGAGTAATCTGATAATACACCATATATACTTTTGCACTATGGTTAGTATGGGGCATTGCACATCAAATATACATGATAACGATCTTCATTTTCTGAGATATATTGTTTGGTAAAACTGGGGGAAAACCAGTAGGGTATTTAAGGCCCAGTAGGATTGAGCAGCTGCTAGGTATAGCAGGTAAAATGTAGCATCATGATAACCAGTGTATATGTTTTTAATTAAGGATTTTGATTGGTTGAGTTTAGTTTAAAAGAGGACATGCCTGTTAAGTTGTATATCATTTTTTATGCCTGAGGAAACCACTGTGTTAGCGGAGAAATGCGTTGCATTTTATAGAGGCTCTGAATGAATGTTTCAACCCTTTTGTTTTAATAATTGTATTATTTTATATTAAACAATTGATTTTCATACATACTGTATGTATCTGATTTGTTTGAATCGAATTCCCCCTGCTCGATCCTTTGGAGGAAGCTGTCTAACCTTTGCTCAGTGAGCTGGAGCACTGTGAGGCTCCAGAATGCCTCTACCAGCACAACAGAGTGCTGCAACATATTGTGAGTGCCCTGCACTACTATTATTCCCACTGGTTGTTTAACTACTTATATGCACATGAAGCGCCCTCTGATTTATTCATCTAGGATCTCTATTACTCTTTTGTGAAGAAGAGAGGAGCTGCATCTGAATTCTGCATTTCACCAAGGCGTAAAAAGGAAAAATGGATATAAGAACTTTGTTCATACTATTTTACAAAGTCCATTCAATCCAGTACTTATCCTATGACCCTGGATTATAGAACTCTGTGACATGAGTTTATTCTGTTTGAGTATTTTGGTTATATTTATACATGCATTTATATTCTCTGTATTCTATGTGCATACACACTCTGTGATGTTCATCGCAAATTACAAATCTTATTTACATTATATATTTGCACTTTATGATATAGCGCCCCCTAGAGAAACTGAGTGCTCTTTTTGTTTATCATCATCGTCATTAAGTGTAAATATCCTGAAGGGGAATTAAAGACAGAAAGTATGTTTGATAATTCATCCTAATTACTGCATAAATATTAAATATTTTTTCTTTTCTTTAGCAATTGGGCGTATTACTCTTAGCTAAATATTGCATTTGTTTTCATAGTTTTAAAGCAACTGTTGGGTTCTGTTTGATTACATACTGCAGGCTGATGTTTTCCAGAAAGCAAACAGTTTCGTTAAACGTTAAGCTTTATTTAAAGGTTAACAAATGCAGATATCTAATAACATTAATATTTTACACTAAGAACAAAACATTAATACTAATAAACATTTTGTTTTGCAGTCTTGTTTTTTATAAAGTAATTAATGGTAAAGAACTGCATAATATATAATATACAACATAAACTATACTGCATGTTGCACAATAAGTAGAAGAGTAAAAAAAAAAAAAAAAAAAAAAAAAAAAAAGAATGGAAATGGGAATTCGTGAAATAAACCTTCATTCATCAGTCCAGATTTTATCTTGCATCAAGGTATGTTCAAAGATATCAATTATTAGACAACATATAAAATGCTGCAGCAAGATATGTGTTGAATGGTTCTGCAACATTTATTTGTAATGAATAAATCGAAGCTCATCTATGCAGACATTGTCTTGTATGGAATCAACATTAATTCAATAAATGTGTTTGTGCTCCAATCTGCCCCTCTGACAGATTTTTATATTTGGCACCTTTCAGTTTGTTCCTGGCATTAACAACATAACTGGAAGAATAGGCAGATTACAACAGTCTAGTAAAGAGACGCCACAGATCCACTTCAGATTGCTGCCTGTTACACATTAGAAACATGCCTATTTTCATGACTGTTTCTGCTACCAACTGAATGAGACACAGAAGATAACAGTAGAGTAAGAACGATGGTAAGCTGAAAAAAAAATCTTCTCAATTCAAAAAGAAACAATAGCTTTATGGAAAACGTCACCAAAGGAAATTTAAATGTGCACTCCTCTGGTCTATGTAGTTTAAATTGCCTTTTGTTTTTGTTACAGTTTAAATTTCTGTTTACTTTGGAGTCACATGATTTTCCACCTTTTTATATTGAGCCTGATGATAGAAAGCTCTCCTTTCGAGATAATATAAAATGATCCTCCAACACTGCAAGATACCTAGTGAAATAATAAAAAGGCAGAATTGGCTATACGCGTATTTGTGCTTCAAGTGTATTTAGGATTGTGATATTACAAATTCTGATTAAGCGTTGACAGTTTCTGTGTAAATTTAACAAATTAGGGTCATGCTTTATATATTGATGTGTATCTTTTACAATTTACATTGCACTTTGTATTTCTTCTATTTAAAATAAAAATGACAACTTCAGTTACCCAGAGAGCTTTATTACTTTCTATGGGCCCAATGATCAAAGATTCTCTAGTTTGTAGAGAAATTATTATGCAGAATTCACATAGGTTGAATTCACTGAATTCTATAAAAAAAAAGGAGCAGAACCTTGAAGTCCCAGAGAGATGAGAGATGCCTTCCTTAGAAAGTAATGAGGCTCTCTGGGATAAAGAATTTTAGAGGGGAGAAATAAGTTAACTGGAGAACACCTGGGGCTGATGTAAAGTCTATGTTTGCAGCAAATACAAATTTAACTAACATGTTTTCATTACAATTTAACTTGTTTTTGCCAATAGTTTAGTATATATTACTCATGAGAGAGCTTCAGACATAACCAGGGAATTTCCTTGTTCATCACAGGTAACTCCTCTGTCTTTCTCACTTTCAGATGCTGTGTTTTATTTTACAATAGAGAAAATACAAAGTGCAATGTAATTTTAAAAAGATTCAGAGAAATATACAAAGGTATGATCCTAATTTTTTAAAGTAACACAGATGTAAAAACAACCAGAATTTGTAAAATCACTGCTGTGGTTTTTGTTAAAATATAAAATAGAGGGGGCGGAGCCAACTACTGCAGCGACAGGACGTTTACATCTTGAGCTCCTGCAAAATCTTTAAGTATTCAGCATATGGAACATTTAATTTATGTTTTTTCAACTTAACGCTAGAATCCCTTCATCATAAGGGGGAATGCAGCATTTCTACAACTTTATTTAATGCGATCTCAAGCATTTATTTTGACTCCTGTGCAGCGACAATTTAAATGATAGCTCCATGTGGTAGCGGTGATTACCTGATACATAGTCATAGCTTATAGCTCTCTGGTCCCTAGACTACACTACCAAGAATGGCAGACTTTACTGAACTAGTGAGAAAATCACTAGAGAAATTGATGCAGCAGCTGGACTTCAACTTCCAGGATCTGACACTCGTACTTAGAGAGCAGTGTGAAGCAGAGGATACTTCCCTATCTAAAATGGCGGCTCCTGCTAATCCTGATAGGAGAGATGTGACCTCACAGATCAATAACAGAGCTTCAATTTCTGCGCTGGAGCTGCCGCAGACCTACATAGGCTCTTCTGTACAGGAGACACATCGTAGCGCAAAAGGGAGTCCTGCAGTTGAGAGGGGACCAATCTCATTTGACCCGGATAAAGAGCAGCTGTATGTTGACGACAGAGAGGCACGGATCGCTACTATTACACGGCAAGCAGGCGGCTTTTACCGCTTACCAGAGAGCCGGATCCCCGACCTAAACATCTCTCCAGATACCATGCAGGCCGATGAGCTACAGAGTCTACTCACTGCAGCAGAGCTACTACAGGGTGATCGCCATATAGCTTCATGGCTACAAGATAGCAGGCATGCAATCTCACACTCTCAATCCTGGAGCCCAGAGTTTCTGAACCTTTACCAACTGTTCTATTCACTCCCTAATGCATCTGTTGTGGGATATTTTCAGAAAAGTGGTATTGGCTGTGGCCGCGGTACCATCATGAGTTCCGGAGTGGGATAGATATTTGACTCTGACACCGTAACTTTTATGAGGGGGCTGTGGACTGTTATGGGATCGTTAATTTATGTTTATCCAGCCCCATGCACCCCCTCTGGTATTGCCGGTATAGAGCCCTCAGTGGGAGTTGGTTGAAGCAACAGGGATACCTGACTCTGCAAAGAGTTGAAGCCACAATGTTTTTGAGACTTTCTTGCACCAAACTGTTTGCTTGTTTATGTTTACCCATGCCCTCATCACACGATAGACTCCTGGTATTAACCCTGTTCAATATGCCTGTCACTGGCTGATTTTTTTTTATTTATTTTTTATGTTACATGCTTTTGATGATATGTGACCGTTTACTATTTTGGGAACTAATCTAAATTTGAACAATGTCTGCAATTCCCGTAAATTAATAACCCCACAGTAGCCTCTCCTAAGGGCGGTTTAGATTGCAATGGTTTACACTGTCTACTCTCCCTGTGAAAGCATATAACAAGTCTTTAGACAGATCTCTAAACACCTCATCGTGTATTTGTTTTCTTGTGGTTTATTTGAACACAAAAGGTGGTTTATTATGTGGGACAGGATATGCTTGTCGTCATTAGTTGGTTAAGCTATCTCCCCTATATAACTGTATAAATGCGCTGAGAAGGTTTAGATGGTGATAACAAGCATACAGGTTTTGAGGGTAGAAAGCTCCTTTCTACAGCACTGTATAGCTATTACCAATTCAGACACAAGCATCCGTTATGACATGTCTGCTCCTCACACTTCATGTTGTACTATTCTTTTGTGAATTGCGGGTTAAGTCTCACCCAAGCATCGCATATAGGTTGCTTAGTATCTCCAATACATACATTTTAGCAGTTCTATAGGTCTGGTTAATAGGAGTATACTATTTATAGTCAAGTGGCTGTTCTAATAAGATACTCAACACGTTGCAGTTATGATAGATATATTCAAGTAGCCAGCTTTAGATATAACTCATATATTTTCTTGGAAACCCCACTGTTTGGAAATATTAACATACTTGCATATGTCTCTAACTAACAATTAGATGTTGTAGGTGTTCCTCATATCAAAGTAGTGATAGCTGATTATCTCTCATTTCCTCTTCCCACACCATAGATATGCATGCTGGTAACCCCTGGTGTCCCCTATCTATCTATATTAAGGACGATGTTAGCTGCCACACAAGAGCCTTTTGTCCAACTATCTTGAATATTATAGCCTTGGAACAGAATTATATAGCCCCTACCACCTTCATAGTATGTATATAGCTCCTTGCCCTCATATGCACCTGTAAAATCTTAAACTGCTAAACCATTGGAATATTCGTTGGACTTCTCATATGCTTCTAAATAGGAGCAGACTGTCCTTTATTATATTGTTACGCTTCAAGAAGGGTTTCTATACCTTATTATTAGCAATCTTAGCCAGTGAATATTATGGATAAGCATTATCTCTTAAGTATATATTCGCAAACACAGGTTTGATACTTACTTATACTGCAATCTGTATTTGCCAAATTTCAGCTAGACATTTATAATCCTATACATTACTTAAAAATGTTTTTGCTTTAAAAATAATTTTAATGTGTACACAAATATGTCAGTGGCCTCTACCCTTAAACTTTCCACCTATTACTATGGTATCTAATTTTTTTTATATGGGTACCGCAACTACTTTAGTACCAGATTTCTTATTGCTAAAGGCGATAATAGCACTATCACACGAGTACAGCCCGGATCTCGGTCTTCTCAAGTAAGCTTGATATCTATATTTGGCATATAGTAACGCTCAACTGCTTACACTTGAAAACTAGGCTATATTCTTACATTTACAGCCCTATAAGAGGGCTATATATGCCCTCCTTGAGCATACTTGCAGTATTATGTGACAGGTTTTTCACTAACAGGTCAGTATTAGACTAGGAGTTATTCTGACGTAAATGTTAATCTATAGAAGGCTAAGAAATGTTATGCAACTGCTATAGTTTTCCTTCTTGTCTAGGTGTTTTGTTCTTGCCTACATCTAGAGACTACGACTACTTATTTGCAACAGAGCTTTATAGTGACTTTACTACTAAGTGAGAGTACATTCAATGTCTAGTGCCTCTTAACTAAGATATGTTTATTTTTTCATATTAGTCAGATGTTCTATCACTACATAGTTTATCTTCCCTCTTTCATATCTACATGTGTGTCAAATAGCCAAACACCATATGATTTGTGACGTCACTCTATCCTACTGGCAAAAAAACTTTAGAGATCCCGCCATGTTCC
>CAJPDP010739103.1:0-10551 GCA_905336975.1 Bombina variegata variegata
TTGGTGGGTGAATTTATTCACCATTCAGCAAGAACAACCCAAGTTGTTCACCAAAAATGGGCCGGCATCTAAACTTACATTCTTGCATTTCAAATAAAGATACCAAGAGAATGAAGAAAACTTGGTAATAGGGGTAAATTAGAAAGTTGTTTAAAATTGCATGCTCTATCTGAATCACGAAAGAAAAAATTTGGGTTCAGTGTCCCTTTAAGTGTATGGATGTGAATAGTAAAGGAATACACTTGAAAATAAACTGTATTTTTTTAATGTAGCTGAATGTGCAGTTTTGTTTTATATTGTAACATTTTACGTAAGAACACATGGAACTTAACAGTAAAATTGTCTAATGTAGCAAATATTAGATGAATCAATACATTTTCTGCAACGAAACGCAATGATATGGCTCAGTTTTGGGACTTTATTCAAGAAATACAAACAATTTGATTCAGGTAGTGATTTTAAAAAAATTCCAATTAACTTCTATACATATTTACGTTATTCTTTAAGAGCATACTTAGGTAGGTAGTGTGCACTTGTCTGGACCACTAGCTACAGTTTTCCAAGAATGCTTTTAATAATGCTATATACACTTTTCAGCACTAGATGGCATTGGTGTTTGCAGAATGTATAGCTCTTAAAATTTGATAACTGAATTAAATAGGAATAGTTTTATTCTTTTATATATATATAATTTATTTATTTTTTCATTTGTTTGCTCTGAATCATGAGAGAAAAAAATGTGTTTCGTGTCCCTTTAATTAAGTCACAAAATTATTTAATTCCATTACAGTATTTGTGCAGAAAGGGACAGTCTAGACTCAATACTTATTCTTTATTACTTATTGTTACATACCAGATAAGGATCTTGCAACAGTTTCCACCTCTATAAGCTTGAAAGAAGAACATGAAACTTTTAAATAATCATTGTTTTTTTTATCAGCCAAAAATGGCTGCCAAGCTCCGCCCACAGATTTCTTCTTGTCCAGTTAGCTGTTGTCTTGTATGACAGTTTAGCAGTGCACATTTAATATTTTTCGGTTGGCTATTTC
Source organism: Bombina variegata variegata (assembly GCA_905336975.1). Lineage (NCBI taxonomy): Eukaryota > Metazoa > Chordata > Amphibia > Anura > Bombinatoridae > Bombina > Bombina variegata. The sequence goes on from CAJPDP010739103.1 coordinate 1,050, forward strand.
AAATTTCACTTTCACAAATCAGCATATGAGAGAAGAAAACTTATTCACAAGTTAATTGTGATTGGAGAAACGTAACATACCAAAAAATACATGCAATAGATGGGCGGAGCTTGGCGGCCATTTTCGTCTCATAACAAACAATGAATATTTAAATGTTTCATGTACTTCTTATAAACGTATAGATGTGGGACCAGTTGCAGGATGCTTCTCTGCTATGTAACAATAACTAATAAAGAATAAGCATTGGGTCTAGATTGTCTAGGCAAATGGTTCCTAAGCTGACCTAAGGTTTAGGTATACTGGAAGCTGTATTTGTTGTCTACCCCAGAGACTTTCTCAGCATTTTCCTTATGAATGTTTTGCAGAAGAAGCATGGTTGGTGGTCTTAGGAGGTCTCTCTGTGCAAAAAGATATAACATGGCCATTTGCCTCACAATAAATGAGTCCCAGTGACCTCCTGGCAATGTCTGCAGCTGGGAGTTAATCATGTTCAACCACTGTTTTCAAAGCCATTCTTGGTATGCTTTTGGGCACAAAGAAAGTGGGTTGAGACACAGTTCCAGCTTGAAATGCACAAAATATTTGCTCCAAAAAGTTCTTGTGATTATCCATAATAGTCTGGATGCTTGTAGACAAAGGTTGGGTAAGTATCTGCAGCTTTTCAGGAAGATCATGGAAACGTTTAATAAACTGTTGCATGAGCTGTAACAAATTACTATTTTTTTCATTTTATTTTTTTCACCATTCTCCCTCCAAGATTACCATTTTCTGTAGTGTAGGTTCCCCCCTCCAGTCAATATTGTTCCATAATGTAGGGTCCTATCCCTCCCTCTCCCCTGCCCTGTGGCATATTTAGGTTTCATGCTGCCCTAGGCACACACAATTCTGCTGCCCCCCCCCCCCCCAAGGTTTTAGATGTTTTTTGGCCATAATAAATACACACAATCACATACACACACACACACACACACAGTCACAGACATATACACACAAAGTTATACACATACAGATGTGTGCACAAACACTTACACACACACACAGACTTACACAGGCACACACACATCTATCTATTGCTTCAGTATATATAAAAAGTCCCAAACACAGATTTCTTGAAACAATAGTTCCCCAAACACACTACAAAGTGTTGAAAGTCAACAGAACTAAAGGCAATAGCTAGCTGAATAAAAGAAAGGTTCAGAGCTACCTCTAAACTGTAAGCTCCATGTTAAGTCTCTTATTATACCTCCCTAGAATGTAAGCTCTTTGGGCAAAATATCCTATTATATACCTGTAAAATACTAATAAAATAACTGTAAGCATCTTACAAATATTGCCACAAAAATGTGCTGCCCCCTCCAAATCTGTTGCAATAGGCAAGTGCCTTGTTTGCCTAGGCCAAAATACGCCCCTGCCTAAAATGTTTATGTAGTGTAGGCAACCCCGCCCAACCCTCCCCCTCTGCTTCTGGGCCACCCACCCTCCTTCCCTCCTTACCAACAGAGGATCATTACAGAGAGTGAGACGGTCAGTGTCACTCTCTGTAACGATTGACGATCTGGCTTAATATGATAAGGGAGCATGATCACTCCATATGAAGGCAGATGCTGAAATCTCTACTTTCTAAGCTGACAGCAGAGACCGCAACTTGCCCCTCTGTGTTGGACGTAGGTACTATGTCAACACACAGTATGCTGGGCAAAGTACTGTGTGATGTAGTATTTACGTTCAATTAGTGCAAGGGGTTAATTAATGACCCAGTAAAAACCAAAAGGGTCCATTCCAGTAAATACAAAGTGCATTGCATCTCTCTAAATCATTCAAGAACTCCATGATTACCTATGTATCTTAATGCCTTTCTAAAGCATTCACAACATAAACAGTTCTGCATGGGGTTAAATTACCTTTGCTACTCAAATTAGTAAGAAAACAGTTTTCAAATTTAATTGGATTTGCTGAAGGCCCATTTTTGCCTTTGATTTTGATTAATTTTCTTTGACTGTTAGCTAATTTTTTCATTGTTAAAATACTCAGTTCACATGTTAACAAACTCATTAAAAAAGTTAAAATATATTTCAAATCACACTGTTACACTGTGCAACTTGAATAAAAATACAGTGTAATTTTTACCAGTTAATTATAAAATTACCCTAAATTATATGAAATTATTGATATTAATGGTTAAGTGAAAAAAATGCACTCAAACACTGGGGTCAAAATTCACTCATATGATGTATAGACAAAATTAACTTTTAGATGACAAAGCAACCCAAATAAGGGGTTGACCAAAGACCTTTAGAAAACCTTATCCAATGGTTTACAACAGAAAATCATCATTAAAGCTTATGGGGATATTGTAGATAAAACATTAGATACAATGTTCTAAAGTTATATTTTAACTAATTCCCGTCAAGTATCACCTCCAGAATCTGGGCAGAGAGTGCTAGACGTGCATACTGTCCTGTGGAAAGGTTTTCACATTTCCACAATTTTCCAATGTAGAATATTCTAAAGGAATGTAATCGACCCTTTGAATAGTGAATTTTTTAGAAAAATCATTACAGAAACTGTTCTAAAGGATTGCAATCAACCTATAAATAACAACAAAATGGAAACATCAAATTCAACTGTCAAAGGCACTTGATGGATGCTCAGCATCCACAGATCAAATGATAACACACATCCAATAAAATATAACAATACTGGCCACTGATCTGCAGATGCTCAGACCTGAAAAGTAAGATGGCACTGCCTATGCCAACAATGGTGACTGCCCTTTTTTTTTGTTGTTGTTATTATTGTTTTTATTGAGGTTTTGCGTAACAGACAAGAAACAATGATCGCCTTTTCACAGCAAAAATACAAATAGAGTTAAACAAAGTATTTTAACAGCAATACGATAAACATTAGGTAGGCTTATGAAACCTCGATTTTGTAATATAATAGTATAAAGGACTGACTAATTGGAAGGCCACTTTGAGGCCAGATGTTCTAGAAAAGTAAGAGTTAACTGATAGTCAGATGGGCAGCCTCTCATTGGCTTTAGAAGTAAATGAGTATGGGGGGGGGGGAATTTCAGTGGGCAAGCGCCGCTCATTGAGTAGGGGGAAGAATGGGGGGGCAGAGCCTTATAAGAGAGTGCCATGTGGATTGTGATAAAACATCTAAAGTTGTTGTCAAGGAGGTAGTTATGATGCAACATACAAATGTGAGCTAATTAACATTAGGTCATGTAAAATCAGTGGAGATATAAATGGGAGTATTCCAACCGGGTAATTATGTTGAATATACTAGTTGGAGCTACTTAGAGGGGTTATAAACCAAAATATTGATGAAAATCCAGGGCATAGGTGAGTATTAAATGCATGGGACATACATAGCATGTTGGGTAGAAGTAAGCATATCTTATGCTAGCTACTGAATCAGGGAGGGAATTATAGCTATGTGATAATTCTAGGTATTAAAGTAGAAGGGAAGAAATTACACCAAGATTATACATAAACACCACGTTATCAGATTTTGCCTGGGGTCTTAGTATAGGAAAAGTAGGTAAAACAGGAACATGAATAATATGAATAACACTCATATATAAAAAATACCAACAGGGCAAAATTATCGTAATTCATGATACACTTCTAGAAAACCATGCAATAGGGCTAAAGGAGGAAGGAGATGTGGTTAAACTCCGGAGGTAATTACCAAACAGGTGTTTGGGCGCTGGAGGGTGTTTATACATCTTTAAAAACACAATACATATAGAAAGCCTAATTCTTAAGAGCAAACTAACTGCAAATGTTAAAAATTTAGGTAGGTAGTACCACAAGTGCCTTACCCACTACACGCCAACGGGCTCTGATGTGGGAATTAGCGTGCATGGGGTGCAATTATAGGGCCTTGCGCTAATGTTAGGGCATACAGACAAACATAAAATGATAGGATGTAAAATAGTATGTCATATCAAAGTATATATAGTAGATTCAGCCTAAACTTAGTAGGGTCTGGGAGGTGGCTACTGATATCGCAGATGGCAAAACTGGAGAGTAAAATTATGATTCTTATACTTTATCTGAATATGATACAGACGCCCCTTGAGTCTAGCATACTTGCAGGTTTGGCCCAACATCTGGTATTGAATTGCTGTATGAAAGTAACAGAGAACTGGTATTACATAATATGAGCTAGGAATTATATACCGTTATAGCAGCCAGGAGCTTGACATTAAAAGCCAACATGGAAGAGGAGACCTCAAGAATATAATGTGCCATCTGCTCTCAAGACCTATATTTAGGGTAATGTGCAAAGGGCTGGAGGAGGTCCTGAGACAAAAAAGGTATAAATTCCTCATAGGAGGAGATGTATCTAGGTATATCTTAATAGTGGTCAACCAACAAACATTGTTATAGCACTCAGAGAATAAGTAATGGGAGAACAAACATAAGCAAAGTACTCAACTATAATATATAGATTAACAGGGTAGCTAAGGCAGCTAAACTAGTAGGTACCGAGATAGTATTTCTTCATATCATGAGGTTACCCACTTTGGCAAAGGTAGGAAAATAGTATGATTCTGCTACTATGCAGGGTCTAGTTGGAATCTAGACTTGGGGCTTAGATCTGAGATGAGTCTAGCCTTAAAGGTTCTTATCTGGCCTTTAAATAATGTCAGCTAAATTATTTTGAATACTAGAAGCCCCAAAACAAATCTGGCAGCTTAAGGGAGGTATAATGCTAAAAAGCTATAGGTGTAACAAGACATATCAGATAAACACATACAGATAAGAACTATCTTCTCTAAGGTTGATATGAACAGTACTTCCCTATATAAAAGTATTAAGCAATGTAGATAACACTATTATACATGCTAATATATAATATAGCTGTACCATCCCAGTGTATTATAGGGCCAAAGAAACACATAACATCAAGAGCAAATGTCTCATAGAATGTTGGATATAGTATATCCGCAAATGTAGATATCAGGCAGTAAAGTCATCATTACTATATGTGCAGATATGAGACCTAGCTATATCCACTCTATGAGTGGATTGCAGGTTGAGAACCGAAATGTTACTACCCGATCCCTGTAGGAGTGTCTGTAAACCGGCTGCCAACCCGAAAAGGACAGCGATCTAAGCAGTGGAGATGAGGGTTCTGTAGCAGAGAGTCTCTGGAGAGAATCAGAACCATCAAAAGCGGGAAGGTATCTATACTCAGAGTCACTTTTAGCCATGCTGGGTAGAACCTCTTTGTCATTACAGGATTCTCAGTTGTCACTAATTCGCCGTAGAAAACTCCTTGCAGCATCGGGTGACAAACCGCATCTTCCCACGCTAGCTGTAGTTCTCCCTCAGCAACGTCACCAAGCACACTCTCCGCCAAGCAGTCCCAATCTCCCGAAACAAGAGAGGCCAAGGAAGGGGTATGTACTTGTGCCTGAATTAGTGGCGCTATTACCGTATCTCACTGCATTGCGTTGGGACTTGGAACTACTTGTTTATGAGCCTGGGACTCAACTCGTTTGGCTATTGCCTCGGCAGACATCTCCACACAATCATGGCCGCTCCTAATAGTAGATCTCAGGCTATAAAATTGGCACGTCATTCGAAGTTCCAAATCCCCTAGCAGAGCTTTCAGTTCCTTATAGAGATCCTCCATGGTGAGGTATTAGGATTGACTCTTTATAGCTGATTAAGCAGGCATGTAATTACGTGGAAGGTAAAGTTTGTAAAATGGTGTTTCTCACTGCATGGCCTTCCTGAAGTGTGTTTGTCTTACTTCCAGCTGCCGGGCTAATAAGTTAGGATACCATTTCTTAAGAGGTGTTAAACAGATGCTAGAGTTCTGTAGTAGAGTAGTAGACATAATAAACTCATTATAGGGCTTATATCCGTTGGTAAATCTACATAGTTTAGCTTCAGAACCAAGAGCTGCAGAGAAGCACGTCTGGTCCTGACAGTAGTTGGCTCATCCCCCCCCCCCCGTGACTGCCCTTTTTTGATAACTAAGGATGTGCATTCAGGGCTTTTGGCTGATTCATCAAGTCGTCTGATACATGAACAGCCAAATACATTATTGGACAAAACAGATGAAGAAGAAATGATTGCTTGACAAAATTGATTAGTTCATTCGTTCCTACCAGCTGGCATAAAAAAATCCTTTATTTGTGATGATGTACAGTGGGTATGGCCATTCACATGTCCATCGTCCTCTGACCAATCTTGACATCGATGTTAGGCACTAAATGTTGGATTTTAGTCATACATGCTTGTCAAATCAAGTCTTAACCTAGAATAGAGAGGTGGGAGACTAAAGGAAGCTCAGACATTTTTAATCACTTTAGAATATTGGAGAGAGGTGCTCAACTGGGAAGGGATAGCACTCAGTAACCTGCCCTATGGGATAATACCCACACAGGGTGCTGCCTCCTTTAGCCCAGAATGGGCCTTTCCCAAAGGGCCTTTCTTGCAGTATATCAGTCTGACCCCATCCATAAGTACAGTCCAGCCCCAAAATACCAGGCAATACTCTTCGGAACAAAGGATTTTCACAGCTAACCCCAGACATACATTTCAGCCTATATGGGCCTCGTCAGTGGAGGTGTCTCTCAATTTTCTTTCCTGTTTTCAATAACTTTTACTAGAGCTATTTGAACAAGCATTTGCATGACACCTATGCCTCTGTGAGCTTGTCATTAACTCAAATTCAATCAGAGAGTTGCATCTTCTGTTAACCTTGAAAGTTTAGGTTCTTTAATTGTTTCAATATTATAGTGTAAGAATTTTGTTAATATGTGTTGTCTATATTTGTTGTTCCCATTGGAAATAACAGTAACAAATCCTAATCCACTATTTGTCCGACACAAATGCCCACATGGATGAAATTCAGGCCAAACCAAAAGTTTGGAAAAAATCTGAAACCAATCTTTTGGACTAAACTAATTTTTTACCCATGCATGTCTATTGATAACCCCTAAATCACACCCAATAAAAAAATACTGAACACATCATCATCAGTTACATGAATTGTAAAAACACCAATAAAACATATCTGCAAGATATTGACAGTTGGAAAATCGATAGATACCAATGTATACATATCAGTTAATGACATTAAAAGTTTATTTCAATAAAAAATAAGCACCACTTTATCCAATTGCAAAACACACAAAAAATTACAAATTTACTTAATTCTCCCTATTAACCCACCTTTAAATGACCACAACGTACCCCTTACGTTGCTGGTCATTAATGGTTTTCTTGGTTGTAGTAGCGCTATTATACCCTCTCTCCTTCCTACTGGTCACCGGAAACAACACAGCCTGGCAGTGAGACCACGCTATGAATAATGCAATCCCCATAGAAAGACCAGTGACGTACAGGGTACGACGTACCTTAAAGGGTTCATTTTTACTTGAGTGTCCCTGAATGAATATTTAAAGTGATACTAAACCCAAATAGAGCAGAGTGGATAGAGCATTCCATTTTAAGCAACTTTCTATTTACTCCTATTATCAATTATTCTTCGTTCTCTTGCTATCTTTATTTAAAAGCAGGAATGTTAAGCTTAGAAGCCTGCACATTTTTGCTTGAGACCTGGGTTTTGCTTGCTTATTGGTAGCAACCAATAAGCAAGCGCTATCCATGGTGCTGAACTTAAAATGGGCCGGCTGGTAAGCTTTACATTGCTGATTTTTAAATAAAGATAGCAAGAGAACGAAGAAAAATTAATAATAGTAGTAAATTAGAAAGATGCTTAAAATTGCATGCTCTATCTGATTCATGAAAGAAAAAAAATTGTGTTAAGTATCCCTTTAAGTGTCCAGTAGTTTTGCATAGATCTTACTGGACAGCCTGAGCCTGCTGAATACTGGACTGTCCACCTGGCAACCCTAATACACCCATGTACCTGTATTCAACAGAACTATTTAGTAGTTTTGAATCAAGAAACAACTTTATTATAACATTAAAAAACAAATGATATTATATGTTTCTGCTGTATATGGAACAATAATACTGGATGTCCTGTTTTCCTAATTTCTTGGCAAACGGTCCGTTGTTCCTTTATTATATGTAAATAACACAAACTCTGAGGTAATCACGACAAAACTAATTATTTCACAGCTGCAAACATAAGTTAATGCAATGATAAACACGTATTTTGTAAAATAGTAAAAAAATTGTAAATAAAAAATTCCTTTTGTGCTTTATGCAATTTAATTTTTGATTAGTGTAATTGTGATGATTTATGAAGAGCAGCAATAAATATAGAACGTTCCTATGTGTAGATTTTAATTTTTGCCAAAACTGTATTGAACATAAGGAAGCATTGTGGCAATAGTAGATTTGGGTCCAAGTCAGTGAGTTGGCATTTATAAACATGCTACACTGTTTTCTCGAGATCCAGATATATATTTAAAAAAATAAGACCTTGGTACAGTTGGGTTAATGCATGATTTTGCATTAGGAAGCAGTTACAAGTGGTATGCATAGACATGAATTTTCTTTATTACGTATGGGTGTACTTCATTTTTTTGGAAGGAACTAAAATAATCTATATTTTATCTATGTACATGTGTTTATTAAATATATATTTGAATAGTAAAAATAACGTGTCTAGATAGCTGGAATGATGGATAGGCAAATGTAGAGATAGACAGACAGACAGATAGATAGATAGATAGATAGATAGATAGATAGATAGATGCAGACAGACAGAGAGAAAGAGAGAAAGATAGAAAGAAAGAAAGATAGATAGATAAATAGAAAGATATGATGATAGATAGAAATGAGATGTGAAAGATAAAGGAAATATAAACAGATAGGCAGAGATAGATAAATAGATCGATAGATAGATAGATAGATAGATAGACGGAAAGACAGGCAGAGACAGGCAGACAGACAGACAGGCAGACAGACAGATAGATAGATAGATAGATAGATAGATAGATGCAGGCAGACAGACAGATAGAGAGAAAGATAGACAGACAGACAAAAAGATAGATAGAAAGAAAAGGAGAGATAGATAGATGATAGATGGATAATTAGATAGAAAGAAAGCTCCAAGCTCCTGCTTGGAATGAACCTATAATTGTCAAGGCAGTATTTGCTTTACTATTACCAGGGGTCAAGTCCAATGGGAATGCATGGGAATGGAGTTCCTGCACTAATTTTGCAGGTGGAAATCAGTTCCCCCTGAACAGAGAACAGAAACAATTCAGTAAATACTGCTGCTGGTGAGAGGAGCTGGAACACAGTATAGTTAGAGGGATAGTGAGATCTACTAGTAATGGGTAGTAACACTTCATACAATACACTAAATGTAAGCCTGCTGTCAGCGGTCCCATTGTGTGATCACCCCGTACTGTGTGGAACACATGGTGCTTACATTTTTGTGTGGCTTGCTCTGGGGTTATTTAGCTCCCCTTAGCAGAAATAGGACTATTGCATCTTAAGTGGGTGAGACTCTGTGACATAGGAGGATGGTTTTAACTGGCTTACATTAACCA
>CAJPDP010739352.1:0-10321 GCA_905336975.1 Bombina variegata variegata
GGGCGCGTATATGTGCCCCTGTACGCCTCAGCTATGATAAATCTAGCCCTTTGTGAAAGATACTGGTTTTCCAGACGTAAAAAGTATGATGAAATGTTTGTTATTTGTGTCCTCTACCACTAGCCCATCAGTTTTTTATTATACTTATATATTTATTTACTATACACGGACAATAATGCATTGCATTTTAACCCTTGTATTATTGCACTGATATGCAGATAAACACACAGTGAAGGAATTGTTAAGCACTTACAAGTAAACTCTTCAAAAGAAGTTTAGAAATGTGTAAAATGTTTCAAAAAATATATGTACACAGTGCACACCAACTGTACTTTATTCTAGCAATCCAAATCTATGTACAGTGAATACTATTTGATATAGGTAAATGTTGTTTAGACATATTTGCGAATATTTAACGTTAATAACATAATTTACACTTACCTCATAAATTCATTTCTTTCTTGGTGGTAAGTGTCCACAAAATCCTTACTTGTGGGAATTCAATTCCTGGCCACCAGGAAGAGACAAAGAGAACCCACAACAAAATCTTTAATATCTCTCCCAGTAGTACGCCTAGCCGAGGAAAAGGAGAAGAAAAGAAAGAAAAAAAGAAAAACAGAAAGGTAAAGAGGTGTAAACTATAAAAGGATGAACCCTAAAAATTCCCACACAAAAGATCCAGAAGAAAGGAAAGACAAGGGATGCAACCATATAAGTCCTTAAAAAAAACATCATGAAGAGCTGAAAGTAAATGAGGAATCTAATAGATACCACATATAACCCTGAACTGAATATGCGGACAGACACACATGTCCACCCCTTAAGAAAAAAAAAATTATATAAAAAGAGACAGACCAACTAGTCTGAAATAGACATTATAGCACTGAAGCAGATACAGCAACATCGAAAAAAAAGATCCATCTCCAAACTGACAAGTTAGAGGCTGAAAATTGAAAGATTCACACCCCAAAGGGCAGGAACACTGAACCCACATATCCATAAACAGGAAACCTTGCCAAAGAAAAAGAGGACAGATCAGTGCTAAGGACATCTGGCTCATTCCTCCATTGCAATCTCCGACACAAAGCGGAGCAAAGAAAAAAAAAATTCTATCTGAACACCCTCAGAATAGAAGCAGAGAACCAACAGTCAACTGATTACAGTCAGCTGGTAATCAAGCTGCTAGGATGACCTCTGCTATAGATCATCTCAGAAGAGAGACCAACAAGGCTCTTAAAAACCTATGCTGATCAGAACTGAAGAGAGGAAAGGGAATCTCTGGATTAGGGACAGACAACAGAGCCAACCAAATGCCCTACTTCTTGACGAAGCAAAGAACTACTGGGAGAGAGAGGGAAGTGGGAGAGATATTTAAGATTTTGTTGGGGGGTCTCTTTGCCTCCTCCTGGTGGCCAGGAAGTGAATTCCCACGAGTAAGGATTTTTGTGGACTCTTACCACCTAGAAAGAAAAGACATTGAAGCATAAATAACTCATGAGAATAATAATATGTAATATGCATAAGTACCCCCTATAGTCCTCTACTCCAAAAAGAGACATAAGAGATAAAAGAGAGACATAAGAGAGAGGAGAGTGGAGTGGGAGAAGAAAGAGGAGAAGGAGAGAGAACAGAGAGAGAAAGGAGAAGAAGGATGAAGAGAGATTGAAGCCAAAAAGAGAGAAGATACAGCTTGAAGAGAGGAACATTAAAGTGATGCAGTTACATGCCCTTATTCATTAGAGCTTGCAACTTTATCACTAGAAACGCTGCAGCGCACTGTGTTTAAAACGAAAAGGAAGTGCATGTTTGTCTATACCAAATCCTGGGACTCTATATCTCACTGGCTGTCAGGGTTAACTCCCACAGAAAAAACTTGGTTTATTCAGCACAGTAAAAAGCATTGTATAACACATGGAAACAGTCTATTTTAGTTGAAAAAGAAAAATCTTATAAATATATGTCCCTTTAAAGAAAATGTGATTTTACAGACAAGAGATAATGGTTTCATATATACATAAAACCATTATATACATACTGGCAGAAAATAATATAAATAATGATAAAATTAACAAGTAGTTAATGTGCATATATAATTTAGCAAAAATACAGAATGGCAAAGATACAGATATTACTTTGCAGTGTGCAAGCTATGGCCGTTGTGACAGATAGCTCTCTGAACGTCCTAATGAATGTGGCAGAGGGAAAAGAACAAAGAATGTAGAATATATTCAAGCATCTGATATAGAGATACTATAAGAATTTTAAATGAGTTAGAAGATAAAGGAGCTATAGGAGAGACAGAAATGGTCCCCACTTTAGATATGGATGACAATTTTGATTTAGAGGCCCTACTCAATCTCTCTTTACATGAACCCTCTGCTGAAATTAAACATTCCAACACTAAGGGAAAACCTACATTTTATCCGGTATGGTCACAAGGAGAACAAATTCCTATATTCACCAAAATGGTCCTTAAAGATATATAACTGGCTTTCAGTGACGAAAGTAAATTAGTGAATAAACACAATGACAATCTCACTATACTTGAGAGAAAGGCTCTACAAAAATTGAGCAATAATAGAGATATTGTGATTCGCTCCGCCGATAAAGGCGGAGGTATAGTTATACAGAAGAGAGATCACTACATGGAGGAAGCATTAAAAATTTTGAATGACACCCAAACATATAAGGTTCTGAAGGGGGACCCGATAGTGAAGTTTAATAAAGATTTTGAGAAACTATTGATGGAAGCTAAAAATGAAGGTATTTTAAATATTAATGAGTATAGATTTGTGTCAAATCCCCATCCCACCACACCATTATTTTATCACCTCCCGAAGGTTCAGAAAGATGCAACCAATCCACCGGGAAGACCGATTGTGTTGGGGATTGGCTCCCTTTGTGATAATCTCTCCAAATATGTGGACTTTTATCTACAGCCCCTAGTTAGACAGACTCAAGCCTTTTTGAAAGATACACAAGAGGTCATCAACATTTTTAAGGGGATGATGTGGGAGCAGGATATGTTTTGGATATCATGCAATGTCTCTGCACTGTACACCTGCATCCCTCATGATACCGGTGTCAGTGCAGTAGAATTGGAACTCGCAAGATCAAACTTTTCAATGATTCATGCCCAATCTTTGGTTGATAGCATTTCATTTATACTTACAATTACTTTTCCTTTGAGGAGGCTTTTTATTTACAGACTAGAGGGACTGCGATGGGGACAACTTTCGCACCCTCATATGCTAATTTATACATGAATCATTTTGAAAAAGCATACATTTGGAGTAACAACCATTTTGATAAAAACATAGTAAAATATAATCGATTTATCGATGATATTATCATACTGTGGAGGGGCAATGAAACAGATATCCAAGACTTCTATGAATATATAAACAATAATGAAATTAATTTGAAGTTTACAGGTACTCATTCTAACACATCAATTGAATTTTTAGATCTTACTCTATATAGTGATGATAATAATAAAGTTGCAGTAACCAACTATAGAAAACCTACAGAAAGGAATAGTTTTATATATTATTCAAGTGCAAATAAGAAAAGCTGGAAACAGAATATCCCATATAGCCAGTTTCTGAGAATGCATAGAAATTGCACACATGAGGAAAACTACTTCAAGGAAGCCGAAATTTTGGAAACCAAATTAATTAGGAAGGGCTACAGAAAAGAACTCCTGGAAGAATCTAAGGATAGAGCATTCCATAAAAACAGAGTTGACCTTTTATCTGTAAAAAAAAACATTTAATAAAGAACAGAAAGAAGCACCTATTAGATTTATTTCTACATATAATGAAGGTTCTAACAAAATTAAAAATATCCTAAAACAACATTGGCCGATTTTAAAGGCAGATCCAATTTTAGGTAGTAAGTTAGGGGATCAACCCGAGATCACTTTAAAAAAAGGCAAGAATCTAAAGAACATCTTGGCTCCAAGCAAGCTAAGGAATAGGATAGATAACGGGGTGAAGGACTCACAAAATTTAAACTGGTTATCTGGAACCAAGGGCACTTTCAAATGTGGAAAATCTCAATGTCTAATGTGTAAACATATTAATAACAAATTGAAATTTCACAATTCTGATTCTTCCCAGGAATTTAATATAAATATTAGGAGTAACTGTAACTATTTATGTAGTGTACCTTTCGGAGTGTGGGTGTGGCCTATTTTAGGTAGGCCGCACCAAAAGAAAAATTAAAAGAAGATTCTATGAGCATGTGTATAACATCAAAGAAAAATTACATAAACACAGTGTACCCAGACACTTCATGGAAGTACATAATTGTGATCCTAGCAGTCTAAGAATCCAGGTGATTGATTGGGTGCCACCTAAAGAGAAAGATAGACTTCTTAAACTTCGTAAATTGGAAAAACTCTATGGATCTATAGAATGAAATGTTTAACACCATTTGTTAAATATAGACATAGATGTTGCGGCACACATGTAATATGGTATAGGAAGGGTATATGATATTAACAATATCACTTATTCATACTGAAGGAGTTTTTTATGTTTTTAAGGTTGATTATCATTGTAATGTATTTTATTAGTAACTATGTAGTCATGGTTTTATGTATTTATTTTTATGTATTTATTATTATGATTGTAATCCCCTTAGGAACAATAAAAATAAAAAATTTAAATATACATACTGCATTTTAGTTAACTATGAGGAGGGAATGAAGCAGTTAATAACCGGGTCTCTCCTGAGGGGTGTGTTTGTTCACTACACTCCCCATTAATTTGATTGGTCCATGGTACCTATAACTGGAACACTTATACAGGTTTACCACACTTGTCCTCTTGAAAAAGCCTATTTGCAAAACGGGGGAAACGCGTTGAGGTTATTATGTTTATCTGGTAATATCCAGTTATCTGACATTACAGGCCACTATCATTTGGGGTCCAGACAACATCGTGTGGGTCTGTGGTGTTTTTCTGTGAATTAATTTGGTTCCTGTATACCTGCATGTTCACCTATATGCTGCTGTTTTTAAATTGATATCTTGTAAGTGCATCATTGTGTGTGCGCTTCTTGTCCACTTGAGAATAAACTCACTTGAATCCTGGTTGCGCTTTTTGTCTCTCTGTTTTTCATATATACATATCAAGTTAACACCAGAATATATTAGTTGAATCACATGTATACCTATTTAAAACATTACATCAATTATTAGGTAAAAAAGAGCAAACACTACTCTCAGTGATGTACAAAACTTACCTGCACTGCATACTTGTAAAATTGCTCAGATAGATCACCTAGAGCCTCCTTTAATTCGGACTTGCTGCTTAATTCTTCAAGTCGATCTAACTGCTCCACTTCTGCGACTGGGTATGGTCTTTCCTTCAGGATTTGCATAATCTGGAAGCGGCATAGGCCTGTGACTAGCAATGTGTAGTGTGGCTTTGGCCAGTTGCTGCCGACCACTTGCACGGCCAATGCTGCAGTACCAATCCTACATAGGAAAGTAACATTAGGACTTTTTAACCAATAACAAAAAATACAAATACACACAATTTCCTATAACATTTAATTTTTTGGGGATTTGCCATTTGTTGTGTACATACAAAATAAGAAAAAATCTATATAAACAGTTAGGGCCAGCAAAAGCAAGCAAACAATAGAACACAACTAAATTGCTTCACATATCACTGGCATGTAACTGTCAGGGTGTGACATAAAACTACCATACTTCCATTGTGTGTGTTTTTTTTTCTCCAAACTGTCATACCAGTGGCGTATTTAGGTTTTGTGCTGCCCTAGGCACTTAAAATTCTGCTGCCCCCTAACCCTGTGACCCACTGTGCCCCACCCCAAGCTTTTAGATCTTTTTTTGGCCATACTATTTTTTGCTGAGGGAGTAAGGTTTTTTGTTTTGTTTTATTTTTATGGCATTTTCCAAAGTAAATGTTCACCAGGGCTTTCAAAAACCTTGCGCAGGCACACACATATAAACAAGCACACACTCATACTCATATAGTCACAGACACATACGCACACAGAGTTATACACATATACACAGTCATGTGCGCGTGCAAACTTATCTATCTATTGCTGCAATATATATAAAAAACCCAAACACAGATTTCTTGAAACAATACTTAAGGCTAACAGAACAAAAGGCAATAGCTAGCTGAATAAGATAGGTTCAGAGCTTCTTCTAAACTGTAAGCTCCATGGCCAGTCTCTTATTATAACCCCCTAGAATGTAAGCTCCTTGGGCAAAATCTCCTAATATTTACCTGTATAATACTTCTAAAATAACTGTAAGCTTCTTACAAATATAGCCACAAAAACTGGGCTGCCCCCCTTCAATCTGCTACCCTAGGCAAGTGCCTTGTTTGCCTAGGCCAAAATACGCCTCTGTGTCATACATATCTTAAAGGGATATGAAACCCAAATTTTCCCATTCATGATTCAGATAGAGCTTACATTCTTGCTTTTTCAAATAAAGATACCAAGAAAACGAATACAATTCGATAATAGGAGTAAATTAGAACGTTGCTTCAAATTGCTTGCTCTATCTGAATCATAAAAGAAAGAAAAATTGGGTTTCATATCCATTTAATACAATGTTAATATTGTCTTATAGAATACTCCAACCACACAAAACCCCAGCTTTATCTCATATCCCCCACTAATTTATTGGAAATTGTTCCAGTTTCTTCAAATTTGTTGGGTTTAAAATGTTTTCTATAGTTTAATCTATAATGTCCATGCTCCAAAAAAGTATGCTAGAGACAACTGCTACAATTTCTTCCCTGGGTTTCTTTTTTTTTTCTCACTCTGACAATAGCTAAAGAAATACTTTGCAAAACAAATAAGTATAAGCACTGTTTTTACTAAACAGTAAAATGTTGAACATATGGAATTGAATAAAATTAGTTAAACACATAGGTAAATTCCTATTTTTGAGCTACCGGCAATTGGTAGATTGTGCAACCGAGGTGCCTGATTAGTTCACTGGTGGTTTTCTGCTCAACAGCTGCAGTGTTTGTGGACTTTGGGACTTTACCAGTATGTCATTATTTGCATTAGAATGTCCCTTTAAAAGAACTAAACCTTACATAACTGTCTCTGATAGTTCACATCTTAAAACTCTATTATCTCACTTCTAGCAGTCAGAATGTAATAATTAAAAAGGTACAGTCTAGTCAAAATTTAACTTTCATGATTTAGATAGGGCATGCAATTTTAAACAACTTTCCAATTTACTTTTATCATCAAATTTGATTTGTTCTTTTGTATTCTTTGTTGAAAGCTAAACCTAGGTGACCTCATATGCTAATTTCTAAGCCCATGAAGAACGCCTCTTATCTCAGTGCATTTAGACATTTTTTTCACAGCTAGACATTGTTAGTTCATGAGTGCCATATAGATAACATTATGCTCACTCACTGATTGGCTAAAATGCAAGTCTGTCAAAATATCTCAAATAAGGGGGCAGTCTGCAGAGGCTTTAGATACAAGGTAATCACAGAGGTAAAAAGTATATTAATATAGCTGTGTTGGTTATGCAAATACAGGGAATGGGTAATAAAGAGATTATCTATCTTTTAAAACAATAACATTCTGGAATAGGCTGTCCCTTTAATTGAAAATGAGCTTCTCCAGGGTTTAACCAAGATAAATATTACAGAACTGCATTCCAATTCTTTATCTTTACAGAAATCGATTTTCTAGGTATTATTATTTCTCAGACTATTTGTACATGGTTTTTGTGTATACACTGAATAGGTCGGCTTAAAGAAGTCAGCTTTTTATAGAGCAGACATTTAAACCACATAGTATGTTTGTAATATTCTCAATGTAATGCGTCTGTCTGATCTGTGTTGACATTTTTCAACAGAAAATTGAACACTGTTTGTCTGCGCAACTAAAATGCTTTGTAGTTTAACAAGCAGCAAGATGCTCACATAAATAATGACATCTTAACTCTATGGCACACTCAGAGGACAGCAGATAGCTTGCTCACAGCTGGTGCACTTGGCTGCAGCAGAAAATGAATCAGATGAATTAAAATGAACATAGATTATGCAGAACAAAATATAACCTTAGACATTTACATTAGTGTAATTATTTTCTTACAGAAATTCCTGTATGAATAAAAAAAAAGGATGTTTATGTTTATCTAGATTAGTAGCGATAATTAAAAAGCATGTGTGCATCTTGTCTAAAAACTGCACTGTAACACTTAATGGGTGCATTTCGGTATTGAACAGAAGCAATTTTGTAATATACATGCATTAGCAAAAAGGCTTCTAATAAAAGCTAAAGCTGTTTCAAAAGTGTATTTAAGTATGCATCGTGCACTAGCATTTTAAACACAACACTTGTTCAGAAAGCCTAAGTTGCTTGTATCATCTGGTAATGATTCAATTTGTTAATTGTTGACATGATACAAGCCCTACTGATTATCTGAGCAGCTGCATTATTTAAAATGTGGGTGCAGTGAAAATATCTAGCTATGCTTCGCATGCATCAAAAAATATTAACACTAAAACAGTGATAACTCTTTATAGAAGCATTTTTGCCAATACATGTATATTGAAAATATGTTTCTATTAAAAAAATGCAATAAATCTATGTGCATTTATATTTTGACTGGAATGTCCCTTTAATACTCCATGATTTTCTGTAAAAAAATGTGCTTGTCTATACAGAGGCCAAAAAAGCAAAACCTGTAACCTGTTTTCAGAGTACTACTTACAATTGCCTAAACCATCTGTTTGATTTACAGTCATTTGCAGGTTTTTGGCCTCTCTGGGGAGTGGGGTACACATGCCACAGTTTTAGGAAGAAAACACTTCAGGACTTGTAAGTTTTTAGCAGCTTCATTAAAAGGGACAGTATATACCAATTTTCATATAACTACATGTAATACAATATTATAAAGAAGAATATTCACATATACTGATATAAAACTGCAGTAAAAAAACTTTTAAAACATACTTAGAAGCTCCCAATTTAGCACTGTTGATGAGGTTAGGTTGGGACACCCACTGAAATGGGCTGTCAAAGCAATAAAAGCAGACACTCCCCCTACTCTGCCTATGAAAAGACCGACTGCAGAAGCTGGAGTCAGTAGACATCAGTATACATCTAAAATTTTGGGGCTTGGTTAGGAGTCTGAAAATCAGCACAATGTTATTTAAAAATAAGCAAAACTATAGATTTTCACAAAAACACCCCAGATTGGGCTTTATAAATGGACCATCTACAAAACATTTATAAAAGAAAAATAGAGTTTACAATGTCCCTTCAAGGGTGAAAAATTTATTATATTTTTTGGCAATGAGATTTAAAGGGAAGGTGTAACGTTTGAATGTTGATGCTAAAATGCTTTTATTCAAAAACGGAAATACACTCATGTTTTGACTTGAATGTCCCTTTAAAATGACTGAAAATAAGCCTTTAAGCTAGTTATGTGCATTTTTCATTTTTAAGAAAAAGAGATTGCTTCATTTTGAGGATACAGCAACTCATGCTATCATATTCCTAATTCAAGTGTTAATACACTCCACTCCCTAAGAGGCTGATATAGATAAAGTAATAAAGTTCAGATTCACAAAATAAAGACTTTTTTTAGCCTCTCTTTAAAAAAGTGATCACTGCTTTTGTTGTAGAATGTTTATCACAAGGTTCTAACACACACTGGAAAATCAGTCTTACACTTTATAATTATATGTATAAAGATTTACAGAAGTATAGCAATGAGTTGGGGTGCAAATCATACACATCTAGCAGAAAACATGTCCTCTCTTAATTTGCTGACATGTGCACAGTATTAATGCTGACATATGTCTGAACTTCCTATTTAGGACATTAGAAGAAAAAAAAAAACTTAAAACAGATTAAAATGTTAATTGTAAACTTATGTTTCTTGTTCCCATGTGATCAGGACCAGGAATTTTAACCTTAAGCAGCTGTGGGAGAAAACATATGGAATTATTTTGCAGCTTGTCTCTTAACCCTTTTTCAACCAACAAATTTAAGTAATGAATTGGAATGTCCATTGTCCTCATGCCCTTATAGGGCGCGATCAGATATACGGCGCAGGTTTCGGCGCAAGCGTGGAAACCTGCGCCGCCCGTAATTTCACCTCGCACAGCGAGCTATCACATATACGGCGCCGACAGTTGATAAAGTGCCGTAAGTCGGACAAACTAGCGATGTCCAGAAATAAGCGTAAGTACAAATTTCTGGAGTCGCCAGTGACTTACGGCACTTTAGAAACTGCCGCCGCCTAAAAAAACTAACTAAAGTCTTAAATCTGCCGTTACTGTCTAAC
>CAJPDP010739633.1:0-12068 GCA_905336975.1 Bombina variegata variegata
CGATGTGCACGAGCTTACTAGGCACGTATAGAGCGGGTGGGACCGCTCTATACGTCACAGTATCACAAACCAGGAAATGGAGGATGGGAGGAGATTCTGCAGGGACCGGTATGAACAATCAAGTTAAAAATATACCGAAATAAATACATTAGTTTAAAAAACAAACCTAGCGACTGTATTTGAATAAGTAAAAGGTACATAAATACAATAGTTAATTAACCTAACTTTACCTTCACTTTAAAGAGCACCAGAATTCAAACACTGTTCCTGCACAGATTTTTGATGGTAGTTTGTATAAAACAATTTAAATCATCCCTGATGTGATCTGCACCATTGCTGACAGGTGTGGCATTTAAAGGGACAATCTACACCAAAATTGTTATTGATTAAAAAGATAGATAACGCCTGTATCTGTGGCTGTGCAAAACTGGGGAATGAGTAATAAAGGGATTATCTATCTTTTTCAACAATAACAATTTTGGAGTTGACTGTCCCTTTAAATATAGGTGTACAAGACACTTGTAGCATATGTACATATGGCACTGAAAGAGTAACATATTTTACAAACTTCTTTTCAAACTTGAATGCACATTTCAATTTTTTTTAATATTATCTTTTTTATTGGAAAATCAAAATATATTAATCATACATCATATCATAATTATATATATTATACATAACAAAGTATAAAGTACGTCAGCATAAAAAATAATAATAAAAAAATGTCATAAGGTTATACAGGCAAATTAATCATTGAATTTTTAGTATAATCAATAATCAACATATTGTCAAAAACAAACATAGGACATACAATCAATTACCAAGATCTGTCACAGGACATAGTGCCTAGGCAATCTTAAAACTTTGAATCAAACAAAACAACAAGGAAAAAAAAAAACATTTAATTTTTTTTTTAGTTGGGTCCATAGGACTCCAACACAATATTTAACAAAATGTACCTCTGAATGTGTGTATTCTGATCTGAGATTGGTGTCTTTTGCACACAACCAGTGCTGATCTCAGAGAAACTGGTGTTTTATGCTTTGAGCACACTTGATTGTCACATGGACAGTATGTACTCACCAACATGCTTTTCTATATTTTCTAACTCAGAACCCCTAGCTGCAGTGGAACTACCATGTACTGAGGAAATCTGTGGAAACACAGGTCTTCTGACTTAAATGGATATGTGAATTACTGTACTTTTTTAACATTAAATTGCTGTGGCTTCATTATAGATTAAAATATGATGTAGCCTATCGTTGATACCTCTGGGGCCACACATTTACCATTTGAGTGATACTGGTTGCTCATAAATGACTTGAAAGGACAAAGATTGCTTAGTATTTTGAAACATTTTGTTAATGGATGTCACTCTACTGAATAAACCTGTTTTCAGGTTTGTGGAGACACATTCTGGCCTAGCAGTGAGGTACCTTATAGGGGTATTAAAGTAAGTTTTAAGTGTGCTTAGTATGTATAGATCACCAATTAAGCAAAACTTGCAAAATATCTGATATATTTTTAGAGACATAAAACCCAAACATAAAATGAGGGGGGCAGCTACACTACAGAAAAAAAATGGTTATTTCATTTAAAAAAACAAGGAAGGGTCTGCACTAAATGACTGCACTAGCTTGGCCATGTGTGGATTAAAAGTGTTTTACAATATAGACATTTACACATTGCAGGTATACAGTAGCTGTGCTTGCAATGCTGTAATTCCCAAAGTTTTTTTAAATAGAGCGCTATAACCAGAGCTGATGAGAGGCCTCTGCATCATGTGAGTAGAAGCACTGCAAAGTAAAAGTGTGCTGGATTATATTGAAAGCAGAATCAAGCTATGGCTGTATCTGTTTCTTCTATTTGTGGTTGATCCTGATTGGAATTCCCAATAAAGATTGAATTGGACTCCTCATTAAGGACTCGTTAACAAAAATTTTTTTCCAATCCTTGGTCTGTATAATATATTATTAGTTTGGTATTAACACAAGTTTCCATTTTACTTCTATTATCAAATTAATTTTCTTTATATCCCTTATTCCCTTCTTAAAGAATCATCAGTGCCCTACTGGGAGCTAGCTGAACACATTGGGTGAGCCAATAACACAAGGCATATATGTGCAGCCACCAATCAGCAGCTAGATCCCAATAGTGCATTGCTTCTTCTGAGCCTACCTAGGTATGCTTTTCAACAAAAGATACCAATGAACAATGCAAATTAGATAATAGAAATAAATTTGGAGTTTTATGCCCCTTTAATTTTGACTTTGTTGTATTCTTCAAACAAGAACATTTAGGGAAAAAATATATCTCAGGACAACCTTGTTTCAAAATCTAAGGAAGTAATAAACAACTTTTTATTTATAACCAAATATCAATTTTATTTTAAATTATACCGGGATTCTTGAGCAAATTTCGTGTTAAAATGATATAAGCAGAGCAAAAATGTATGTGAAAGAAATTTAAAAACAAATTATAATTTGAGAAGATGAATGTAGTGATACAGAGACACACTGGGGCAATTCAAGCAATCCGGTAAGGGTTTTTACATTTTAGAATTAGGGCTGGAAAAAAAAAACCACATCATTTGCAAAATTGCATATATATCTTTCTTTGAGTGTAAACTATTTCAATTTAGAACATTTTTAGTGACACTGATGTATAATATACTTTTGAGTCCCAGAGTTTTTAATTGTATTTTTTTTTGGAGGGTCACAATTATATTAAAAATACGGGTTTTACATATACTTAAATAGTGCACCAAAGGTGTCCTGGAGTAAGAGAAACCTGGGAGACACTGACTTAATGTAAACTGTCCCGGCTGTTAATGGTATACAAATTCCTTTTGTCACTGTGTGCATTTCAATACTCTGCTTTAACAAGTGCAAATTGTAATTAGCATAAACCTATTCATCAACAGTTTGCCATTTCTTACACATTTTAAGAGATAAGGTCGATATTTACAGTATTTTCAAATGCAACTATTATATAAATGAACTCTATTTAGGATTGCTGTAAAGATGAATTGAGGACAATTGGAAACAAAAACAAGCTTTCATGGAACAGGCAACATTTATGTCATTTACCACATGGAGGAATGCAGTGTAATCTGATCTCACTAAAAGATCTCTACATTCACAGTTACATGCAAAACATGGGCAGTGCTCTGATGGAATGGGTTCTATTCATGCATATATCTGCCTGCATCACATTCTAGAATTAAAAGCTTATTAAAGTGAAACATTTGCATAATATTATATGATATGCTGATAATAAAGATTGCACGTAAAGTATCCAGGTATTTTTATTGGAAAAACCATAACACATTTGATATAATTTTAATTCTTTTAAAATGAATTCTTGGTAAAAATATATAGTTACAGAATAAAATATGAATTTATATTTAATAGACTGAATTTATGGTGTATAGCCACTAAATATGTGCATATACTATACATTTGATAAAAGCAGTAAGTAAATTAATATATTTGGTCTATTCATTATGGCCTGAGTATGCACATTATTGCAATAGATATGCACAGGCCCGGACTGGCCATAGGGCATACAGGGCAAATGCATGGTGGGCCTTGCTGCTATATAGAGGCCCCACCCTCTTCTAATATGAGTAACAAAAGGAAAGCTGTTACAGTCTGGCTATTTTGTAAAGCAGAAACTACATTTTCTGTCTGGCTGTAAAGCTGAGGTGCAGCAGAATGAGAGTTCTAGTCTATTATGATTACTTAGCTGACAGAAGTCTAACTGATGTGGGCTGCTCCACCTTTAAATGCCCGGGCCTATTTTTGTTCCCAGTCCGGTCCTGGATACGCATTCAGATCATTCATAAAAAAAGAAAAAGAAAGAAAGGCTTTTGGCTCTTTTCGAAGCCAGATTCCTTCTTGTGAAAGAGCAACTAACAAACATCTGGATTTGCACAGAATTTTCTTCTGCATTAGCATCACCACAAATGAGCCGATTGCACATATCTAATATGCATCAACCCACCTTGGGAAAAAAGGCTATTCTTAAAAAGTTTAGTTATGCAGTGTTGCATAGTAAAACAACTTGACAATATACTTTCATTATTTAGTGTGCCCCCTTTCATGCAATTTAACTTTCTCTGAACTGAAAAGGCACACTTCAGCACACTGCTAACCCTGCTACATACCTTTCCTTGATTTGCTTTAACAGATAAGGACTGCAAAGCAATGCACTCTATACTAACATAATGACCACAGCTATTCTTGCAAGCTGCATACCCAAACCCAGATTGCATCCTTCAAATGATGCAAAAGCCGGGTGGGGTTTGGCTATTGAAAAAAAAATAATTGCCGCAAACAAAATGTTATTTTGTTTTAAAAATGTCTAGACTTGGCTATATTATGCTTTAGAAAGACAACAGAAATATCTGCTTAATGTCACTTCAAATGCAAGTTAGCTGTAGACACATCTTTTCTGACTGAATTGCATAGCCCTAGTCATTTCAAGCTGGTTATTATAAAAAATAGCTGACTTGCTGTAAGATGTATAAAAAGTCTGCTGCATAAAAATAACTGACTTGCAACCAACTCAGGCATTACAAGTTGCATACCCTGTACCTGTAGGTTTGCTTTTTTTAGGACATCATAATTATAGCTAGTCTTGGGTGTAAAATCTGATCAGTTGCAGCTGATAGAGCTTAATTTAGAAAATGTACATGTATTTATAAAATTATTCAAATGCAAATACACCATCAATTTTAAATAGATATCCCAAATTAAATACATTTTATATAACTATAATTTTCAAATAATTATTCTTTTAAATATTAAACAAATTCCCAGTGTAATTATTTTTAGTTATGATTTTTCAAAATAAAGTACAGTTGGTTAAAAAATAAAAGTACCGTTTGTATGTTTTTTTTGTAAAGTATCTTAACAAGCTAAGTAAGTCCGTGAAAGTTGCTCTCAGCTTTATACAAGTTTACTTTCCGAGCTTTATTAATATTAAACCTACTGTATTCTGTCTTGTTTGACCGACCTTTCTCAACTCTTTATGGGGACACATATGTTTTCTTTGTCAGTTGTCAAAATATAATTAATATTTAAAATGGATGTATAGTGCTTTTATGCTACCCCCAGCCCATTCTAAATTATTATTTCCAAAGTATTTTTCCATATAGCCTCATTGTCCTCCTCCCCTTTTCCTGCTTCTTCTTGCTGGCATGAAAACTTATAGTGTAGAGTTATTTGCATATGAGAAAGTGCTGTCACGTAAAAATGTATTTTGATTTAGAAATCTAGGACACTCTCTTTTCATTTACCAATTACATTTTCATATAGATTCATTGTAATGAATTATGAAAGCACAGTAAACTTCAGATTGTTATTATAAGGATATTTGTCTATCATGCCCCCCACCTGCACTAACATTACATAATTGACTGACTGCTGAAATGTAAACTGTCTGTTGCACTTGCAGTGTTTGATCTCTGACATACAGTGTGATCTGGAGAAGACACACATGCTTCCTCTTATATTGTAGCTCATGTAGCTGTGTTTTTATTTTTCCGTATACACACAGACACGCACACTTGCATTATGATATCTCCACTGCAGCTGTTAAATTACAAATTCTGACATGTCAAGGATTTAAACTTTGTAATTTTTTTAGTAAATAAATATAAAAATAGAATAGTATAACATGATTTATCATCATGTGTTTCAACAAATTTTAATCTGTATTACAAACTATTGTCAGTACAAACATTACTCATTCAAAGTCCCTTTAATAATGTATGAGGTGGCTTTGACAGCAGAGTCAGATGCTGTCAGTTTCCAGTCACCAGATTTTTTAGCCCTGCCGCATTAGTCTGACTTGCACATTCATTCACTGCCAGCAAACTCACTTCCCCAGTGATTAACATAATGTCAAACTCTGGGCTGTGACGTTGCTGTGTTTGTGAGTCATCGGCCAAAAACAAGCTTATTGTGAAAGAGTTGCTTCCTCACATGGTCTGTGGGTTGGTTTTCTGGTTTCAACCCGTTCTATGCTTTTGTTAAACATAAGATAATATTCAACAAACTGAATGTATTTCTTTGGTAGTTACAACATCTTCAAACCCTAGTGTTTTATAAGAAATTGCAGATCTACTATTTCAGAGACCTTACATATGCCAGTGCACCTTAGTATAATGTTAAAGGATGTCATAAATACAAAATACAGGGCTGTCAATTAATACAAATATGTATAGCTTGGGTTCATTTGCATGCTATGATGTCATAAAATGTGACCTCAGGCCAACCTTTACTGCAATAAACTGATTGGTTTCTATTTATTTTAATTTGTATTTTAATTTTTATTTTGAAATAAAACTGAAAATAAAATTGAAATAAAATTTAAAATACATTTTTTTTTTATTAGTAAATAAACATTTTTGTTAAAAAATTTTTTAAAACTGTGCTTATTGTTACTCTTAACTATAAATAAAAGTAATAAATAGTTGCAGATTCATTATGAAATCTGAAATCAGATCCCGTTTCATTATAAATAAAAAAATATAATATTGATTTAGTGTACTTTTGATAAATGACTATGTTGAATTTTCAGTTTATCAAACTTTTAAAAATAGTCATTCTGTATAATGCAAATATTTTATGAACCCCTGTCCTTGTTGCGTATAAGCCCTGCTCTCACGCGATTGGTTACATGGAAGCAGGGGAGGAGTGGTTTGCACACTCATACAGTTAGAAATCACAGACAGCAAATGCCACCCACAAGTTGCAATCCTGAGCAGACTCGTTCACCTTGTCCGTCTAGATGTAATAGTGTGATCTGTAAAACAGAACTCAAATAGGACATTACTCTATCTCATAGTGAGGCTTGACTGTTCTGCAAATATGGTGTCATATGTAAGAAAAAAAAAACTAAAAAGTTACACTACCTTTTTATGTGATTTTTAATTTTTATCTTTACTATATGAGACATTTTATAACTTGTTCTCATCTACAGAGCATGAACCAAAAATGGGCCAGCTCGTAAGCTTACATTCCTGCTTTTTCAAATAAAGATACCAAGAGAACTAAGAAAAAATGATAGGAGTAAATTAGAAAGTTGCTTAACATTGCATGCTCTATATGAATCACAAAATAAATAAATTGTGTTCTGTATCCCTTTAAGGTAGTGAGAGGACGTCCAAAATGAAATTTTAGATAGACAGTTAGTGACACGAATTAGCAAGGAAGGGGATAGGTGTGGTACAGAGAGGTAGATTTGGGTGTCATCTGCATACAAAGGATATTGAAACACATGGGACTTTATTAAGGAATCTAATGATGATGTATACATTGAGAAGAGAAGGGGAGCTAGGACAGAGAAGAGAAGGCTACATTAAGGTACGGTTAGACAGGAAGAGAACTACAAGAGCGATGTGTCGCAAATGCCAAAGGATTGGAGGCATTGGAGCAAGAGAGGGTGGTTAACAGTATCCAAGGCAGAAGACAGATCGAGAAGGATTAACAGAGAGAATTGGCTTTTTGATTCTGCTGTAGTAGGTCATTAGGTGATTTATGTTCTTGGGGGAGCCAATATTCCTAAAATGTCCAAATAACTTCACTAATGCTTTCTGAAGAAAAATATATTTTAGTAAAATATATTTCATAGGGAATATGAAACATTCTAAAGTACATTGCTATAATGTTATAAAACCTAGATTATGAATGAGAGATAGCATTCAATTTACATTTCTACCTACATTCTATTCAGAGTGTTGATGTAATCAGGAATTTAAACATTTGATTAGTGTCTAAACCTTTGCTTCTTTTTTTTTTAAATGTATTTACTGTTTTTTTCCTCAAAAAATATTAAAATTGTACAATAATCAAGGTACAGAGTAAGTCTCAGTTCTTTTGTAACATTAGCTTCTGATTTTACAATTATTTTACATATACAAGGAAATGCAGTAAAACATAGTATTAATACGTTTTTCATTGTCTTAACAGTAGAAATTTAATAGCAGCAACAAACCCAGCTTGGCCATTATAGAGGTGTTATATCAGCCGCAAGGGTGTCTACAAATATGTAAAATCTACCCTTGCATTGTTATTAATTCTTTAATGAAAAAAAACTAGTGATGCACCAAAATGAAAATTCTGGAACGAAACCGAACCCAAAAATCGAGGATGCACTTGGCTGAAAACCGAAACCGAAAATTTATTTTTTTCAAATTTATTTTAAAATATATTTTTGTTTTTTGTTTATTTTTTTTTGCATAATTAGACTATTTAATGAATAAATCTGAATTGAAAAACTGCAAGCCAATAAAATAAAATAACCACATTTATTGAAAGTAACACTAAAATTGGACAAAAAAATCTTAAAAAACAATAATATACAACACAATAATTTTACCAAGATAAAAAAAATCAGGCAAAAAAAACAACAACGAAAGGAAACAAAACTGAAAAAAAAACACGGCATTTTCTGCCAAAATGTTTCTGCATCCCTACTTAATACAATATTAAATATCAATATACTGTATTATTCTGTATTAAGTTGTGTGTAACAGAATCAGATTTAACAGGGTTTTTTTCTTACCAATTATACAAATAAAGTATAGTCCTAGAAAACTATTATTAGATGCAAAACAGTAAGTCAAGTAATGTGGACTCAAACAGCAGCTCTAGGCTAGCATCAAATTTGAAATATGCTACACAAAAATTTTACCGAAAATAAAAGGCAAAAAAAGAAAAGAAAACCGAAATAACCGGAAAGGCCAAATTTTTGGTGCATCCCTAAAAAAAAAATGTGCTTCTTAAAGGTAATCACAGTAAAAAAAAAATGTGCATAGCCATAAGACAGCAAACATTGTTCTGATACAGAATTTCCAGGGGGGCCCCAACAAACCACAATAATCACTTACATCAAATATGGGTTTGTAGAATGATAGCGACAAATTATGATACCTTTTTGACAATGTATTTATTCAATATTGATAAAGATATCGTACATTTGATATACCTCAAATTACAGATTTAAAGAGAGAGAGAAAAGAAACCCAATTTCACAGTTATATACATCAATGTATTATTTCCACACATTTTTAATACAATTAAAAAAAAAGCTTCTATTGCGCTGGACGCCAAAGGGAGAGAGAGGGGAAACTATTATTATTACTATTATTTTCCCCCTTTTTTTTTCTTCTTTTTTTTTTCTGGGTAGGGTTTAAAAAGAGAAAACTTAGAGAGTACAAGTATCAGTTTTATTTCAACACAGATATCGAGATATTACGAATCATCTGTATTACCAGTTGTATATGTTCTGATCATAATATTCTGTGTTTTTTTTTGTCTTTCTCTTTTGCTTTCTGTACTCTGTCAACTGATAAATAAAGGAATACAAAAAAAAGCTTCTATTGCCATACTCCTAATTCAACCAGATCTATATTTCTAAAAGGGATTAATTAACTGATTTTAAACTCTTTCAGGTAAGGCTTTAATGAAAGAAGCCCAAAACTTTTGTATCTCTTGCTCATTGCACAAACATGTGTAAAATTGATCTATAACAATCTATCTATCTCTATATATATTTATATGTATATTTATATATATATATATATAATATATATATACTTGAATATATTCATATAGATACATAGGTAAATATATATATTTTACAAATATAATATATATATATATGTACATAGAAATATCTTTTTAAAAATAATATGAAGATTTTGTCTATGTGAAGAGCATTGTTAAGTATTCATAACTGCCTTCAGCTTTAGCGCTGTTGGTCTAAAGCAGTGTTGGGTCAGGGCGCAAGAACTGTTAATTTTTTTTAACAGCACGCCCCGAGTCTATGAGAGAAGTTGACGCAATAGCAATATCAGAAGTCCTGAAGTTAGTATGCATCAGACTTTTGCTCTTGATTTAACTTTTTACTTTCAACTTGTAACATATGCACTAACCACGCCATGTTGAAATTTTACTTTGAGGGGAAAATTTCTTTAGCATGCCACTTGCAACCTGGTCCAATATATATCGCCAATAAAAGGGATATTAAAGTCAAAATTAAAGTTGAATGATTCAGAAACAGACTTTTCAATTTACTTCTATTACTTAAGTTAATTTTGTTCTTTTTGTATCGTTTGTTGAAAAACACACCTAGGTAGACTCAGGAGCAGCAATACACTACAGGGAGCTAGCTGGTGATTAGAGGCTACACAAGTATTCTTCTAGTAATTGTCTCACCAGATGTGTTTAGAGAACTCCTAGTAGTGTATATCCAGGGTTTAAAGGAATAGTCTAGTCAAAATTAAATGCATGCAATTTTAAGCAACTTTCTAATTTACTCCTATTATGAATTTTTCTTCATTGTCTTGGTATCTTTATTTGAATGTAAGCTTAGGAACCGGCCCATTTTTGGTACAGCACCTGGGAAGATTTAGACTACATTTAGACACCAATCAGAAAGTGTTTCCCAGGTGCTGAACCAAAAATGGGCCTGCTCCTATGCTTATAGTCTTGCTTTTCCAAATAAAGATACAAAGAGAACGAAGAAATATTGATAAAAGGAGTTAATTAGAAAGCTGCTTAAAATGGCCTGCTCTATCTAAATCATAACAGTTTCATTTTCACTAAACTATTCCTTTAAAAACTAAGTTATATTCACACATTTGTGAAATAATAAAATGTTCTAAAATTAGAGCCTTAAAAAAATATTATTGGAATACTAAATAACCAGAAGTGTCTTTATTTAATAGATGTTCCTTTTTTAACCTAATTGTTTAAATGGATAAAAAAAAAAAGCTGTAACATATGGTAAGAGAATAAACAAAGTATGTATTGTCAATTTCATTCCGTTTGATAAGTAATAGCTAGAATAACTGTTGATTGCGTGTAACAAATGAGCCTATATCCAAATTGGATATTAATAGCCAGATGAGAGTAGGTTACATACACTTTATTTCCTGGGCATCTCTAGTGACCACCTCTAAATCTTAGAAATAGGAAAATCAATTATCGGTGATGATGCTCTAAATTCAAAAGCCTCTTCAACGCTGTTAGGAAGATTAAACCAGCTGTGTCAGGGGCATGGTCAAAAAAATAATAATAATATATATAAATAACAGAAAATGCTGCTAATATCTGGGGATATCAGAGCAAATTCAACAAAATGGAAAATACAACTGTTGTGTGCTGCTAACATGTTAAAAGTAATTAAATTCAATAATTAACCCTTTCATTACAATACTGGACTATAAGACGGAAAAAAACGTGATTGCAAGTGCCAGGAGCAAATTGTGCACATCGAGAAGCATGTCTAATTAACGTTGGCTCTGTAGCTTCCTAATGAACAATGATAAGAGCCTTAAGATGTCTCAGAGAAATAAAATAAGTATACCCGACGGTAAAAACAAATGTCAAAAATACAGTTTAATAAAAAAAAAATGCAAATAAACTGGAATAAGTCAACATTACAATTCTAGATGAGTGGACAAAACTGCTCATTTTTAGAACAGGAACATTATTACAGAGTTCACCTTTTGCTGATTAAAATAAAGAATAATGATCTGAGAATAAAGAAAAAAAAATATTCAATAAAATATTTACAATTGGTTTTCTAACTAAATAACAGCTAGGTGATTCAAATGTGTCAGAAAATTATAAACTGCTTGAAATGGAAATATCTGTGGAGACTGCCTATTTAAAGTGACATTACGCACTTTGAGATTGCAATATAAAAAACATAATTATGATTAATGCTTAGTAAAAAAAAAAAGATTAGTAAAAAAAATATATTTTCATTATTTATTTTATCCCCTTTTCCTGTAAATTAATTTAAAAATTGACATCTTTCCAATTTGTGTTGTGCACTTCACCAAACTTAACACTGCTATATTCAACAAATTCATTGGTTGCACATTTAGAACTGTTCCTAAATGGCCCAGTAGAGAAGGAAACCTAGGTTACAACATGGTGATATTGCTTTATACTTATTTTTTCAATATTTAAATAACTAAAAGGTTAATCTTTGCTTTTAACACACTATTTAATCAAGCATTTATTGACTGTGTAATGTCCCTTTAA
>CAJPDP010739699.1:1918-12920 GCA_905336975.1 Bombina variegata variegata
AAACACATTCTCCCATCCCTAGTTAGCAGCAGAACTAGCAAGGTTCTAATGCCACTCTACAGATCACTAGTTAGCCCTCATCTTAAATATTGTGTACAGTTCAGGAGACCATAGGGCCGATTTTTCATGGCCCGAAATGGGCCAAATACCCCTGTTTCCGCTCCCAGGAGGAGTTAAGAAGCAGGGGTCTTAAGTGGCTGCGGACATCAATCTGCCCGATTGCATACGATCGGGTTGATTGACACCCCCTGCTAGCGGCCGATTGGCTGCAAATCTGCAGGGGGCAGCATTGCACAAGCAGTTCTGGTGAACTGCTTGTGCTATAATAAATGCTGACTGCGTATGCTGTCGGCATTCAGCGATGTCTGTCGGACATGATACGTTACAGTGTATCATGTCGGACAGACATTGATAAAATGGCCCAGTGGAATAGAATGCTAATAAATATTGTAAGAACAAATACAGAGATGGACTACAAAAACTTTTCAACCGTCAAAAGATCTATATAGCAACGCGGCCTTTGAGGCCTACTCTGTTGTCGAGAAATAGTGGAGTTGGGGCTACCGCATACTACCCCCCCCCAGATCTCTGGGTTACAAGCTCAGATTGAAGCACATTAAAACTTCAGACACAACTACCAAAGCGCTATATGAACAATGGAGAATACACAGATAATTACCATAATTAGCTTGATTGTGGAGACTTACAGAATTCAGCTCTGCAATGATATAGAAAAAGCATTTCGTTCTGACTCCAGCAGCCATGTGAAGATTGGGAAACAGCCACAAGATGTAAATCCACCTAACCTTCACCAGAAGTCCTCCACAAATGAGGGGAAGAAAACTGCAGTCACTGGTCGTAATATGGAGACCAATTTCACATCTGGCCAACACGAAACAATGGAGCAGCCAGGAGTTAATATTGCTACTAAAGTAATCATACTATATGTGCCAGAAGATGTATCTCCGCAGCAGCGATTTCTGCACAAGCAGGTCCGCAATGCAGGCTACTCACTACGACTAAGGAGACAGCAAAACTCGCACAGGCAGGCCCGCAATACCGCTCAACCACTGCGGTTAAGTAGACTGCGATTCCAGTAAAAGCAGGCCAGCGTTACAGATCACCTAAAGCGACTATGGAGATGGCGTTTCTCACACAGGCAGTCCTGTGATACAGCTTTTTCACCGCTGGACTAGACCTCTTGTCTGCTGACAGACATGAACAAAGCCCTGGGAGAAGGGCTAGCGTCAACAACAATCTTTTGCCGGAATAACAGCTCCGGTATAGGCTAAATCCTACAGAGACAGCAGTGCTATTTAATGCTGAAATACCCAATGAACCGTACACTGGACATGTCAAGATCAAGGGACTCTTAGATCTGGTACTGGCTAAAGATCTCCTTTTAGATTTGAGAACGATATGAAGCTAAAAATTATAGTTTCATGCTACCCTTATACACCGCTGTTACTGGTAACCGGTTATATTTATGATGACTATTCTGCCTGATGTTTATATTGGCTGCTTGACAAATTTTCCTAAACTTAAACTATAGAATCACAAATTTGCTTATATTTCCTACAAGGTGCATAGGATTATCCATTGTTAGAGAGTGATGCTAGCATGTATGTTTTTGTACTCATTATATTTTTTGCACTGTACTGGCTATATGACAATCTTACTATATAATCTTGAGCCCCAGTTTAGTTAATGCCCTAACTCATTCTCATAATGAGTGACATATTCCTACAGACATATAGCTGTTTATTATATAAGGAAGTATTATGGGAGATTGGTTAACATGTTTTCCATGTTTTCACTTTGTATGTTAATATATGCTATTGACAGATATAACCTGATCCCATAACCTAGGGCTCTAGGCGAATCTCCATATATGCTTATATGTACAATAGCCGTACACTATGATTATTCAGCTTACAGCTACAATATGTCCTTTAGTCATGTGTATATATATATATATATATATATATATACCCTATCTTTCTACTTAGAGGTGGACCAGTATGGCAATATAATTAAGGGTTATTTATTTTGCATCAGGACTTATATAGACACTTTTCCATTACAATTGTACAGATACATCTCCTAAAAAGGGATCTAGCCTAAGAGTAAAATTATGATGTTAGATGTCTGAACTCACACTTGTCTAGACAGTATATCAACCCCGGATCACTGTAATTTCATCTTCTCAGATAAGGGTCTTATGATATCTGTTATTCTCACTGTGATCTTACAAACTTTGGAGTCATATAGTTATAGAACTACTACTTCAATATAGAAATGTGGATTCTTGATGCTATGTTTAGTCTGTTATTAATGGCTGATCTGTATATAGGTTACTATAAATAAATTTAATGTGCAGTCTAGAAATTTGTCATGGGTTCAAGAGTAACCCTATTATACCTTCCATGAAGTCTTTAATTGATAATTCAGGTCCAAGAGTGACCTTACTTTTCACAGGAGGTAAAATGAGAGAGTCTTTATTCTAGTTAGCATTTTTGTACAGATACTTTCGAGATACCCAATAAAGCGAGATTCTTTGTGTAGGTTATTTTCATATTTAGATACCCTATCAGTTTAGTTTTACCTTACATTTATTATTATTCTGATACCTAGATAAGTAGATATATACATCCAGGTATGGGTATAAGTGAGATAACCTGGTTTATTTACAGGTTGTATCTCATATCTATTGTATAACAGATCATATACTGTAACAGAATTTTGTATGTTTCCTTTTACATTTAGATGTACCTGTTATTGTAAAAATTGTCTCTCAATAAAAAAAAAATTATAATAATTTTTTTTTTTTATCAGTTTCTCTGATTTTACTATTTATAGGTATGTGTTTGAGTAAAATAAACATTTTAGTTTTATTCAATAAACTACTGAAAAAGATTTCTCCCAAATTCCAAATAAAAATATTTTCATTTAGAGCATCTATTTGCAGAAAATGACAACCAGTCAAAATAACAAAGATGCAGTGTTTTCAGACCTCGAATAATGCAAAAAAGTTCATATCCATTTTCAAACAACACACTGTTTATGTTTAACTTAGCAAGACTTTAGAAATCAGTATTTGGTGTAATAACCCTGATTTTCAATCACAGCTTTTATGGGTCCTGGCATGCTCCCCACCAGTCAAAAATTCAAGCAGCTTGGCTTTGTTTGATAGCTTGTGACCATCCATCTTTCTCTTGACCACATTCCAGAGGTTTTCAATGGAGTTCAGGTCTGCAGATTGGGCTGGTCTTGACAGCGTCTTGATCTGGTGGTCCTCCATCCATACCTTGATTGACCTGGCTGTGTGTCGTGGAGAAATCCTCTGAGTTTGGGAACATTGCCAGAGCAGAAGGAAGCGAGTTTTCTTCCAGGATAGCCTTTTTTTTTTGGCTTGATTCTTGTGTCCTTTACAGAGATAAATCTGCCTGATTCTTGCCTTATCTGGAGCACCCCAGATTATTACCAATCCTCCACCAAATTTCACAGCGGGTGTGAGATACTGTGGCTTGTAGGCCTCTCCAGGTCTCTGTCTAACCATTAGATGACCAGGTCTTGGAAAAAGTTGAATATTGGACTCATCAGGGAAGATGACCTTACTCCAGTCCTGTATGGTCCAATCCTTATGTCTCTTCTTTGCTTCTCCATGATGAGGGGCTTTTTTTCTAGCTTTGCATGACTTTAGTGCTGCCCCAAGGAGCCTGTTTCGAACCATCTTTATAGTGCACTTAACACCTGCTGCCATTCTTTTTGTAGGTCATGTGATGTAATCCTATAGCTGATGAGTGACATTTGAATGAGTTATTGGTCATCCCAGGCAGTGGAGAGGTGTTTTCATCCTCTGCTGGTCTGTAGCTTTATTCCCAATGTTTTAATGAACCACCGTCTTTGAAATGTTAAGGATGGAAGCAACCTGACGCTAACTGTATGCCTCTTACAGTAAAGCCAAAATTGAACCCTTCTTTTCCTCACTCAAAACTTTTCCTTTCAACTATTTTGGCATGGTCAACAGTTATTTTTGATTCTAATTACTTTTGAGGTATTACTAGCACTGTTTTTGCCATTCAGATTGTCCTATTGCAAGAGGAAAGTGATGACCACAGCAGTGGTTTTTATACTTTTCCTTTTTAAATAAGATTTGGTTCAGGTGATCACCTAATCGGTATCTCATTAAGTAAAATGAGGTGTGCCCGTGTTGGAATTCAACACACATTGACACTGGAATGGCTGCTATACATGTAGCGATGCTAATTTTGGTACTAGTTGGCCATATACTATTAAAATGTGTATTACTTTGTGAAGATACTTATGTGGATATAGTATTTTTAGAGGACATAGTATTAAAAGTAATATTTGAATTTAGTGTGCACTGCAAATCACAGTGCTTTTTCTTTCTTTTTGATTAATTGTACAACAATGAAGTGTGGTACAAGTGATAACATAAGTACTTAGAATTTTTTGCCTGACTTTTAATAGTGAGTGTCCATATTTTACACAGATTTCATGCAAATAAATTATTTTAAAGCTAAGAGAAATACTGCTCAGGGTCTTATGTGAGAGTGTGTAAGAAATAGGTAATTTTCTAAATATTTACTTTTTGGTTAATTTATGTTCATTTCAAGGTTACATGTTTTTGTTTTGTTTTTTTCCAAAAACTGTAACAAACAAAAAAATATATATGTTTTATCTGATTTGAATAATTAATATGTCATAATGTAAAACATTTTTAAGACAATTTTTTTGTGTAAGAAATTGTGGCGTACTTTGTACTAAGCTTTTTAGAGAGGCCAAAAAGAAAATGTGTAACCTGGTGCAAATTGTCTAAACCAGCTGTTTTACTTACAGCATTCACAGGTTAAAACGTTTGTTTTCTGGTCTATCTAAGGAATGTATGATAAGCACAATTTTCATACAAAAGTAAACGGTGTTTAATATCCTTTAGTAGAAATAGTATGTACAGTATCTAAACTACTAAAAACAAACCATTCTGAAATGCTCCTGAGTGACACCTAATGTCTTCTTTAGGTACTGACACCTCAAGTTACACCTTTGTTACTCAATGCTAATGGGGGAACACTGATACTCTCCCTGAATTTCCAAGGTGCATTTAGATATCTGAACTATATCCAGTTGCAGCAGTCAAACGTGGTAATTAACAACATCTTTTAGATGTGCTGCACAAAGACCCAATAAAGCAGCTCTGCCATCTGTTTTCCAACGCAGTCTTCGGCAACCCCCTCCACACCCCACCTGGCATTACATCTCATGCCAGGCAGTCAGCAGGTATTTTGGACAAATCCCATATTGTGATATGCATATGTACTCAAATAGATGTAGTAAATGTCCCCACTCCCTCTGCATCCTGGATCACACTAATTAACAAGAGTTAATATTCTTCACCAAGTGAGCCAAGAGAATGTTAAGGATTTTTACCTTCTGACAACATTACTCTAAATACAAGAAAACAGCTAAATAATTGAAGCCCTATCCATTTGAGTTCTTTAAGCTATACAATTTGGCAACGTTCAAAAATATTTTTGATACTGCAATCTGGTAATAAATTGAGTCAGCTTAATGGGTTTTTAATGGAGTGATCAAAGTGTGCCCCATAAACAGATTTCTATAGTAGTAATAGATGCAGATAATTACTGCATGGGCCATGTAGTAATTCTCCTTTCTATCTTATGAACGTCTGAAATTCATGGCACAACATATCTTAAGTCCAATGAAAAATCATGTCATGAAATTATCTGTATGACAATGATTGCTTATGAATTTTTATGGGAGTCACTGTCTATATGCTAAGGAAATAGTATGAATATGTATTATAGAGAATTAATGAACAAAGCTTTTTGCAAGTATCGTATTCTTATATTTTCTGGCTTTTAGAGTTTGCTGGCAGTGCCCATTCCATGGATACTTTAGTTCATATTTTTTTTAATGTTTTTACTCTTCTAGACATCTCTGCAGTCTTTGGCACTTTGATTACCCCCTGTTTTTAGTCATTCTCTACACCTCTCTTAGTTATTTCCAAACTACTAAATGGCTCCTTTAGAGTATCCTTCCCAGATAGGATCTGTTGTCTTCTTGCCTTACAACTAATGTTCCTTAATACTTGATTTTTGGCTCAAATCTATTCTCTTCTATGCCTTTTCATTTGAACTGTTTATCCTCCCATGTAGCTTTTAGTACACACCTTACACCATTATGTTAATGATAAAAAAAATCTATATATCCTGAGCTTACATCACTCATTGGTGTCTGTCTCATGTCTCTGCCTTTCTTCTTGCTTCTCCTGGACTGAACCTATTTGTCCAGAGCTGGTCCAGTTGGCTTCCCTCTTGTAAAGTGCTAGCTGCACCCATTACCTCCTTCTCTTTTGATAATTCCACAAGCCCAATGCTTCAGAATCACTTTTGAATCCAGTTTCTCCTTCAGACTTCACATTCACAAATTTTCCTTTTTTTGTTGACTTAATTTATGGGGGGGGGCAATCATGGACCATTAATGCTCATCCCTTAATTACCCTTCCCATAAGTTGTAATGGAACCAGAATATGAACGCACATAGGAAATTTATACTATCCAAGTTTTTTCAATTTTTCATTAGAATTTACCACTTATCCTGACATTATTTGATGTTTTCAAAAGAACTATAGAAGAAATTAACTTAAAAGGTATATGAATCTTTGTTTTATAACATGTAATATGCACACAAAGACATTTGCATCACTTACATGTTCCGACTGCTAACACCAATTTACCATGTGACATTACCGACACTTGTAATAGGCACAGGAGATGTGTATGCACCCTAGGGCCATATCTGCTGCAGGTCTCATGCATGGTAAAAGTAAAGGTAATACATTTTTATTATTTTAAAACATATTTTAAACATACTTATACTAAATGATTCACATTTGTCACATATTTTAAAAAAATATGTATATGTTCCATTTCTGGAGTATCAAGCAGCAATACATAATTAGTCTAGCATGAGTTTACTGCAGTTGGGGTATTACGTTTCCATGGGTTCCAGAGGTATAGCTTTAATGGGTTTAGTGTGGTGAGTTCCTTAAGGGGGTGTATGGTTACTATAGCTAGGCTAAGAAGTGGTTAGCTTAGTGACTCTCACGGTTAGAGTTAATACTCTATAAAGTTTTCCAAGGGGGTACTGGATTAATGCAGTAAGGTTTTCATGTTGCTGTGGTGGTCATAGATATGGTACAGTATATATTGGACAGGAAGTTTCCTCATGCTCATATATCGTATGACATCAAAATTATCCTTGAGGTTGGTGGCAAGTCTTTTGTAAAGTACAGTGGATGGAAGCAGATGAGGTGAAAGGAATAGTTGAGATTTAAATGTTAGAAGAGAAATAATGGTTTAAAGGAAGGATTAGAGATGAGATCATACAAATTTGTATTAGAATTGTGGAGCACTGTAAGATGAGCTGATGATTCATAGTTGCTGTGTGACTGAGCGAAAAGACAGCTGAGAAGGTATTTTTTCCAGTAAAAGGACTGTAGAATTTTTTTATTTTATTTGTTGTGGGGCGGAGAGGTGGGGTTGGAGTGTAAAATTGCCTGAAAGGTCAGTTTTAAAAGTACACTTAAAAGTCACATGTAGTGTTGTATAAGATTTCTTCATCTTTGTTTCTTCTAAAACTCAGTACAGACCTATATATTTTTTATTGTTTTCATTATCATATTATATTCCCTTAAAGGGATAGAATGGTCAAAATTGAAATGATTACATTTTAAATAGAATCATTTTTGCAATATACTTTCAACAGCAAAAATGCTTCTAATAAAAGTTATGATTGTTTTCCAGTGACATATGCACATATGCTATGTGTGAAGAGAACATAAGGATTCAAACACCATGACTACTCAGAGGGTGGGTGGTGTCTATTGCATCCATGAATACTTCATTTGTGTCATACAAGCCACTGCTGACTCTTTGAGAAAGTGTGGTTTTTGAATACTGGTGCAGGGCCCTCCAGTTATATGTGCATATGCCACTGAAACAGTAACTTTTAATAGATGCTTTTTTTCTCATGGAAGTACAATGCAAAATGTTTCTATCCAAATTTGAAATACACTTATGCACATTTCAATCTTGACCTTTATTTCCCTTTATTTTAATTATTTTTGCATGACTGATGTTTTTTAATATAGCTAGGCAGTTGTTGAGCCGGTCTCTGTTTTGACATACTGTAATTGTCTTACTGCTTTGCTATAAAGTTACTCCATGCAAATACTACATAGGTGAGCACTGTACTCTCACCCATATACTACTACAATATAATTTCAGGACATGACCTCTTGTTCTAGATTATCTCTTTCTGATCTTTTTAAATAATTTTTCAACTTTATTACCATATGTATAGATTGGTTTAAAAAGGAGAAAATACATGGTACTAAAGACATTTCAACTAAACCTTCTGAATAAAATGTCTGAAACAAGACAAGGGTTAAGTCAGCAGACTTTGGACAAAAACTATTTCAGTAAAAAAATCAAATAAAGGTCTGTTCTTTTTTTTTTTTTTCAAAAGGCCATTTCAGTTAAAATCCCTGAGCTTTGTTCCTTCAGATGATCTCGGCATGTGTAAGCCAGCCGTTCATTTATCTTTTCTTGACAGTTTAGCATAAGACTGTGTAAGACATAGGTTTGAGATACTAATGTCCAAGCACAGACTTCACATTCCTAACCCATCAAGAACCACTCGCCTTTATAAAACCATAATATTCAAAGTCTGCTTGCTGTATATATATATATATATTATTATATTTTTTTTATTTGTTTGGTTTTTGTATATATTAGACATGTGCATTCATAATCACATAAAAGTAAAAAGTAGAATTATTTTTCCACATTAATCCTATTTGCCTAAGCACAAAAAACAAGCTGGGTCTTTTAACAAAACAAAACTACTTAAAGGGACAGTCAAGTACAAAAACAAAATTTATGATTCAGATAGGGCATGTAATTTTATGTTGAAATTGTTTTTATTAAGGTTTTTCGTAATAATAATGAACATAAACACAATACATAATCATGTTGTCATCGTCACCACACCTCCCAATATATTGCTTTATCATTGTTGGAAAAGTCAACATTTCAGTAAAAATTGTCTTTTGAGCTAATAAACTCTGTCTCTACGTCTTCATTTCAATCTATAATTTTGCTGTAAAATGGAGCAATGAAGTTGAGATACATTTTTCACCTAAATAATACAATAAATGTTACATCAATCCATTAGCCAACAGTGAATAAGGATTTAATAAATAACTAGGCCTAGTGAGTGGTTAGTGCAAGGTAACGAGGAGTAGGCCCCGGTCTGGATTTCCCTTCCTCTCCTAGCTTCATGTTACATTATGAATAGTTCCCATTGCTTGATGAAACTGTCCTTAGTGTGTAGTGTTTCATCCGCCAAGTTTGCCATAGTGTAGTGGTGGGCTATCTTGTTTTTATTGACTGAAAAGCTTGGGGGGGTGGATTTCCAGAACTGGGCTAAACCCAATCTGGTGATTGCACATATAGTCATAGCTAGTTTCTGATTTCTCTCAGCAGTTTGAGGTATTGGAAAGTGTAATAAAGCTTGTTCAGGTTTTAAGGTAATCTGAGTTTGGAAGATAGAGCTCAAGAAATCAGAAGTACAATCCCAAATCTCTTTAATTTTGCTGCAGTTCCACCACATGTGTAAATATGATCCTCTCTCGCCACAATCCCTATAGCATAACCGTCAAGATAGATTCTCCAGCGGCCCAAACCTAGTTGGGTGGAGGTACCATTTAAAGGCAATCTTCAGATAGTTTTCTTTGAGCAACGGGTTTTGTGAAAATGAGAGGCCATTAGTCAGATTACGGTTCCATGTATGTAAAGGCCACGACTCTCCCAACTCCTGTTCCCATTTCAAGATAACCTGTGATTTTTGTTCTTTAAGGGTGCTATTAAATATAGGATACAAGATGGATATTTTCTCCTGATTTGGATCCTTAGACAAGCATAAAGCTTCAAATGTAGTATTAACAGGAGTCCTGGTAAAGCCCAGGACCTCCTGTGCCCTAGACTTCAACTGTAGGTAATGATACCAAATATTTCTGTCATTAGGGTCAATAGCCCGCTATTGCTCCAATGATAGGGGTTTATCCTCTTTTATAACATCCGCTATTCAGTAGAGTCCCTTGTTGGCCCATTTATGCTGTACCTGTAGGTCTATTGAGGAATGTAGAAGTATAAGGGGTGTTAATTTAGATGTGTCTTGTATTAGGGGGTATTTTACAATTAATTTGTGCCATAAGAATATTGTGTGTGAAATCGCCACATATTTGCTCGCCAGAGGTTGACTGTAGCTCCTTTGGGACCAAAGCAATCTAGTGATCTGATCAGAATTTGTCATATCGGATTCGATTTGTACCCACGTAGGCATGTGTTCTTTTTTAAACCAGTGTGTTGTCTGGGCCAATTGTGCTGCGTAGTAGTAAGAAGTCAAGTGTGGCAATCCCACCCCTCCATCCCTCCTATGTGTGCACATAATTTTCTTGTTGATCCTGGCTCTTTTCCCTTGCCAGATGAAACAGAGAAAATCTTTCAGGATGGCGTTAATTTCCGAAATCGGGATTGAAATTGGCAGTGATCTAAATAAGTATAGTATTTTTGGTAGCAATGTCATTTTGGTAGACACTATTCTGCCGTAAAGAGATAAGTTTAGCCACTTCGTGATTAAACTTCTAATATTTGCAAACATACGGCTAGATTACGAGTTGTGTGTTAGGCTGAAAAAGCAGCGTTAAGAGGTTCTAACAATTCTTTTTTACGCCCGCTGGTATTACGAGTCTTGCAGGTTTAGGGTCACTGCACACTTTTTTGGCCTTACCGCAAAACGACTTACGTAAACTTCGTAAAGTCTTTTTTCTATGGGACTTCCATAGCGCCGGTATTACGAGTCTGTCCTGGGAGGCCAAAAAGTGAGCGTCAAG
>CAJPDP010739882.1:0-10807 GCA_905336975.1 Bombina variegata variegata
AGATTCCTCTGGTGCGAATCTTGCACCTATGTAAGTCACTCAATAACGATCTATCACTGCCCAAGTATAGGTGTTACTTTGTGTGCTCCTGGGTGTGATAGATTGTTACTCTGTATTGCCTTTATGTGTTTGAACCTTGCCTGTCTGACTACTCTGCCTGTTATACCCCTGAATTGCTGAATTGATATACTGCTGTTGAACTCTGCCTGTCTGACTACTCTGCCTGTTTAACCCCTGAATTGCTGGATTGATATACTGCTGCTGAACCCTGCCTGTCTGACTACTCTGCCTGTTTAACCCCTGTTGTTCTGGATTGCCTCTTTGTTGACGAGCCCTGCCTGCCTGACCATTCCAGTGGTGTGCCCTTGGACTGCATTACCGTTGCTAAAACCTGCCTGCCTGACCATTCTAGTGGTTTGCCCTTGGACTGCTTTACTGTTGCCAAATCATGCCTGTCTGACCATTCTAGTGATTTTCCTTGGACTGCTCTGCCATTGCCACTGGGGACTGACCTGCCTGTGGTGAGAGCCGCCCTCCTCATCTTACTAACTTTCTCTGCTCTGGGAAATTCCCTATCATTCCGGCTCGACGCCGGGAAAACAAGACTACTGGCCGAGTTCGGTCTGATAGAGGAGTATCCGATGAGCATTACAATGCATAATACAAAGACAATGCAAAAGCACTTAGTTTGAATTTAAAATTAGTGACAGATTTCTTTCTGGCAAATTTTATTTAGTTCCGTTTCCATCTCACTGCATCATGTGACAGCCATCAGCCAGTCACAAAATGCATATACATATATTATGTGATTTCTTGCACATGAACAGTAGGAGCTAGGGCCTTAGAAACTGTGCAAATAAAAATATTGTGCACATTTAGATAATGGTCATTAATTAGAGAGTTGTTTAAAATTGTGTGCTCTATCTGAATCATGATAGTTTAATTTTGACATTAGTGTTACTTTAAATTGCTCACAGAAATGTAATACTTTAAACTTAGGCACCATAGCTTATTGACCTGTCTCTATAATGTATAACAAATATACATAATTATTTCAATGTATCCCACAATGGCATGAACTGAAACATATAAGTGGAAGAGTATAAATGTAAATAAGGAGAAAAATAATATATAAATATCAGGAGAAAAGAATACTGGCATAGCATAAGGGGTCAGAACAATCAATATATTTGTGGTTTTTATTTGCTACTATACTAATAATACTATTTTTTAAATAATATCTATTTGTTGTGATTTTTTCTGACATCTGTCTTTTTATTAACATGTGTACAATGTTGGTTTCTATTAACATAATTTTATCAATGTAGCTGCTATTTCTAAGGATTAGGTCAATGCAAACAAATGATAAATAAAAAAATATAGAAAGAAAGAAAGGTTCTGCTACTGTTAAACTTCTAAGTGTATGTTAACCTAATTTGAACTGTGATTATTAAAAATCAGTCCAGGCTGCTTTAATTTCTGAGCTATGCTGTATAATTATTTATGCAAATTTATTCTAATTAGCTAGCACAGCTGGTATTTTTTTTTTTCCTAAGAAAAGAGGGTAACCCTAAATTGCATCCAAAAAGTTTTTCTACAGCTGGTTTCCGTGTGGAATCGATATGTGTAAGAATCAAGTAAATTGAGCCCAGGAAATGTAAAAAAAATGTAAAATGGAGAACA
Organism: Bombina variegata variegata; assembly: GCA_905336975.1. NCBI lineage: Eukaryota > Metazoa > Chordata > Amphibia > Anura > Bombinatoridae > Bombina > Bombina variegata. Next base: position 1,684 of record CAJPDP010739882.1, read on the forward strand.
AATAGCTATAAAGAAAAACCCAAAGAAATTATGATGATTACAGTGCACAAATAATCATATTAAAAAAAAAAGACCTTAAAAAAACAAGTTTAATAAAGAAATGTGTTGCTGACTGTGGATATTTAAAGGGACAGTAAAGTCAAAATTAAACTTTCATGCTTTATATAGAGCAAGATTAAACAACTTTCCAATTTACTACTCTCTAATTTTTTTTCACTTAGTATTCTTTGTTGAATAGCATATCTAGGTAGGTTCAGTAATGCACTACTGGGATCTTGCTGGTGATTGGTAGTTGTACATATATGCTTCTTGTCATTGGCTCACCCAGTGTGGTCCATTTATTAAATACTGGGCATACAAGGTTTGCTCCTGGGAACCTGTTTCCCCAGCATCGTGGTGAGCAGGCAGTATTTGCTGCCCGCATTATACATTGCACAAACAAATAATCGTGCAGCAGCGGCCCCTTCTCTAGCTAATCCAATACCGCAAGAGCAAGGCTTGTCAATCATCCCGATCAGATTATTTAACTCTGAAGTTGCATTTGCATTTTAATAAATTGGACCAATTAATTGAGTTAGCTCCAAGTATTGCGTTGCTGCTCCTTCAACAAAAAAAACCTAAGAGGATAAAGCAAATTTGATAATTGAAGTTAATTGGAAAGTTGTTTAAAATTGTATGCCCTATCTGTTTAATGAAATAAAAAATGTTGTGTTTCATGTCCTTTTAAGACTTTTCTTATCTCAAATGAGCAAAGTAGGTAAAGTAAGGATGACCCTATAGCAATCTGAATTACCTTTAATATGATATAAATTAGGGGTGTGTGCTTATCATTTTTGTCTTTATTTTGCTGTATTTGTGCTTTTATTGTTTCATTTCTATCACCTACTTTGGTTTTTAAAACAGATTTGCAAAACTGCAAATTTAATAATGAGTCAAAACTAATTTAATCTGTTTCAAAGTATGAATTTTGCCAATGCAAGAACTTATTTAATTTACAATTAAAAATTGTAATGAATATGGAATTTGGTCACTAAATTTTGCTTATTTTGTTATTTTTTTAAATTTAATTAAAGTAGCTGAACCAAGAGTTTCTAATGTTTTCAGAAGTTTAAAATGTTCAAATTGATGGTTGTTTAGAAGGTGTAAAACTTGGAATTAAAACTGGTAAAATAGAAGATCTAGTAATGGGTCTTTAAAAGTTTAACTTTTAACAAGGAAGTCAAATTGAATTGAGTGAGATAGGGTATACAATGTAACTCCTTTCCATGTGATCATACTGAAATAGGTTTAGGAGTGTGCCCATGTCTTGAGAACTAAAAGGCAGCAGTTATTGTAAAAACACCACACTAAGTCAATGGATTAAACAGAACCCTTAGGAACTTGTATAAAGAAATTTCCCAGAATTTAATTTATTGATCTGGTTTTTATTGCATATTAATTTAATGGACTGCTTCTGAGCCCTTGTAGTGCAGGCTCTCTCATACAAGCTTGCTTATGTTAACAAGCAGCAGGTAGTGAAATTAAATCACCCCGCTCATTCTAGATGATTGACAGGTCATGTGACATCATTGGCTGGTGCTGCACAAAGAAATGCTTGTGCAGTGATAACTGCGGGCGATTGGGAACCATGTCCATCCTTCATTTAGTGTCCATCCTTCACTTAGTGCAAGCATCCTTATGAATTGCTGTAAAGGGGATAACACATTGTTATACACAAGCAATAGTGCAATAATAAAATGCTCTAACATACTAGAGCATTTTCTTTTTTACACTGTCATGCCCCTTTAAATAAAATACAAACTTTTTTGGTTGGTATTTACCTCACAGGCAAAAGGACAACAAAAAAACGTTTTAGCACAGGGACATTTGCTTTTTAAAACATTTAAAAAAAAAAGAATTAAAATGCCTTGAGATTCAAGTAAATTAAATCATTAATCAATTAATTAATTTATTATTATTATTATTAGTAGTAGTAGTAGTAATAATAATAATAATAATAATAACTTGAATTTCCTTCTAACTCTTATCTCCAGCTAAGACAAGCAGCAAAAAATAAGCAAAAAGATAATTGAACAAGATTTTTACAATTTTGATAAATTGATGATATTAATATTTATTTGCGGGAGGGAGGAGCCAGCCGGGCATGCGACTGGTCGCATGGAACAACAGCTCCGATCTTCAGTTAAAGTAAACTCTGATTACACTTTACTCCATGGTCTATGATATTTCTAATGGTGTTGTTGCTGATGGAGACAACCTCCTGTGATCATTGAGGGGGCTATTTCAGCATTATAACAAAACCGAAGGATATAATTCAAATTGCTGGATCGTGCTGGGTGCAGTGGCGGCCATCTTTGATACGCTTGCCTGTGCGGCTTGTCTTGAGCCTCTATTAGTCATGCAAAATTATTTTATGGATCTATTGACTGAAGTTGGCAAAATTCTGGCGACACATCATGGGCGCTTATACAAGGAGCTCATTCTCGCATGTTCTAGGGGATCCTCAGCAACGGCAGAGATGGCCTACACAGATACCTTGGACGCCTTGGCGACGCCACTACTGAGGGATCCTATTGATCATTCAAAGGATGTATGCAAGCAAGTTGTTGAGCCTTTTCTTTCAAGGTCCCCACAGGCAGCTATCGCAGCACACGCAGTGGATGGCGCATTTGCGCTAGAGTATGCCTCTAAATCTTTAACGAGGGAGACGATGCTGAGACAGCAGTCACATCAATTACACTTACCTTTGATTCCATCTCCCGGGAGAGGTCAGAGAATGGCAGTACGGCTTGGAATACTAACTTTCTCTCCTCCTCATATACACCACTCAGCTATTTTGTGTACTAGCAGCAGCTTTTTCATTGACCAGCATGGACATTTGGTGAGGATCGGAGTTGGGTAAACAGACTATTATTGAAGGAAGCTCAATATCTAGTATACTCCTATGAGGGGAACATTCTTCATTACTAAGTCTTGACCCATAGCTATATATATTTTTTTTTTTTTTTTTTTTACTAGATATTGACTGTTTTGTAGCCTTATTAACAGGATGGCACGCACTAAGTATAAAGATTGAAGGAATTAAAATAGCCTACAAACTGAGAGACACTAACAATTTATATGACATGTTTGATGTGCGCATGTTTTGATGTTTATTTTTTGTGCAGGTTATTGATATGTCTTCCTACCACAAGATTTAAGTGCTATGTGACGACTGTAGAATTTGACACATCAGAGAAGCTTGACAATGTGGATGGAAATTATCCCCATAGCTTGCTGAATAGATTAGTTCTTATCTAACAACAATTCCTTGTCAGGGGAAATTAGTTAACTCTTTTAGCTTAAATCTTTTAGCTTAGATCACTTTTCTAGCACAATAGGCATTAAAAATATTATTCAAGTAGCTCAGGGAGGTTAAGTGGAAAACTGTTTGGAATTACACACCTATAAATATAATTGTCTTACCTGTCGTTTGGACATAGGGCCCATGTCTGGGTGAAAGGGTATAAAAACTACAAGTTTGTGGGAAAACCATACTCCCTATTTTCACTATAATGCCTAATTAATTAACTGTTGGTATAGCTATACTTTAAATTTTGGTGTTATTTCTATTTCTCTCTAACTAGGTAGGCACTTTTGCCTGACAGTAAAAGATTTAATTGATGAAGTCTTGAGGGTTATGATGGATTGAGGACGGCAATTGACTCCTACCCTTATATTTATGGTTCTTTAACCTGTTTCATCTCTATAAATATATAGTTAGGACTTGCTTGGCCGGCTGGCTCCATGGTTCTAGTCCCCCCATTATTGTACTCTGGCATTGGTTGAGTTTGTCCAGAGGCAGATTTAGCGGGTTATCTTGCAAATACCGCTATCTCAATATTTATTTACATTATTCTTTTTCTTTTTTTTCTACTGAGACTGTTGTGCTGTAGGCATATATATATATATATATAGCTCTATATGTAAATGTGGTAGGTCTTACAATTAAGTTTGCAATTACCAACCTATATTAAGAGGAAGATCATTTCATATTGCAATCAACAGTTAGCTGACATATAACATTATTTTGGTCCACTTTACTTAGCTGGTTTCTAGGTTGAATAGGGGACTCTTTTATTCACTGTGTTGGTCACCCTTATATCAACATTGGAATATCTTATGTTGGTGTTTGCAGCTATATAGTACAAAACTGTTATTTGGGGACCTATTTTTTACAATTCTCTAACTCATCATGTACCGTATGCCTTATAATACAGTATTAAGTGATAGCTACCCCACTATTAGAGCCTAAAAAGTTTTTTAAGAGTTTATAATTAGCATATTTGCATAGGTAGGTTTGGTAGTCTATACATTTTAGTATTTTTCAGCTCAGTATGAATATATGATATTTTATATTATAGTTTTAAGCATAGCTATCTCACTAATAGTCTAAATATTATATCATTACTCTCTATATCTTATTTACATGGATTATTACTATATGTTTAAATTCTTAATGTTAATACTTTATGGAACAGGAACAATTTCATGTGCCTTCTATTATGTTTTACTGCTCCTAAAGTCAAAGAAAAAAATAGAACATGTGAGGTTTATTTCTAATATATTATACATGACTGTGACATAACAGATATGTTCATATATTGTGGCAAAGTGATTGGTTTGTATTTATAAGATCTTTCTTTCTGCACCAACACATCAGTTGATGTATTGCTTGTATGTTATTGTTTATCAAACCTCAATAAAAAAATTAATAAAAAAAATAATAAAAAAAAATATTTATTTGCAATAAGAGGAGTAATGTAAGTGTTTGTTTAACAAGACACAAAAACTAAAATTGATAAAAGACATCTATGTAATTTTATGTTAGACATTCTTATTAAAAGTACATTCCAATAAACAAATAGCACTAATTTATTACAGCATGTGGTTTTTGCATTTCTGGCCCTAAATAATAATAGTTAGCCCCCTGCAAAGGTTAAACACATGTGTAAAGTGGTTCACTTGAGCTGCAAGCATTGACACTCATGAGTTGGACATGGCTGGTCACCCAGCAAGACGTGGCAGTCACCCTACTCCCTCAATCACTTACTTTGCTCTGCAATGGAGCTACAAACCTTGTTGATGCTGAGCAGGAATTTACTTATGTGTTTAACTGGTTTAAAGACATTAAAGGGACAGTAAAGTAAAAAACTAAAGTTTCACGGATTATAAAAAGGATAAAATAAAAACAAAACAAAATGCAAGTTGCTACTTCTCTTTGTATGTTGGAGAGTGAACCTAGAAGTGTGCTTGTGTCTTTAGCACCTCATGGTATCAGGGTTTGCAACAATATTTGTTGCAATGTTATAGATTGTTGCGGTCCCTGCTGTGATACTAAAGACATTTGCACACGTCTAACCCTACTGAGGATTTTACTTTGTCAAAGTATAAAGAGTGCAAAGCAAATTGGAAACTTGTTTAAATTTTCATTCTCTATATGAATCATGAAAGTTTAATTTTGACTTTTCTGTACCTTTAAACATGCAATTATCCCTTTAATATCTTTAGTTTCTTTTTATTTGCTAAGAGCTATTCCTTAGTGCTTAAAAACTGTGTACAATGCATATTTATACAGTATGATACATAATTTGCAAGTTTTGCATGTAATATAGCAATTTATGAGAGTTATATATAATACATAAAAAAAACAAGATGCATTCAGCTTACAATAATGCATCACCACACATTTTAAATAACCACAATCTTTTATGTTTGTTTTTTGTATGTATGTATTAATCCATAGTCTTATATTTCCTCAATAAGTGGGTAATTGTTAAATCATGAAGCTGTCACAAGAATTGTTTAGAAAAGCTGATAGATATCAATAGGAGAGCTCATCCAGTATTAAATAAAATACAAACTTACTTTCAAATTCAATAACGTAGCCTATAATTTAAACTTATATTGCTATTCCTTGCACTAAATCTGTCATAAAGCCTTGAAATAAATACATATTACTAATATGACATTGTATATACTGTTTTTTTATCATAATTATCTAAAGCTTTACATTTTAGTTCCTATATTTTTCGTAAGTTTTCATTTGAATTTATCAAACTCTAAATGGATTTATGAAAAAGATTTAACACATTTTAATGTTACTGTGCCACAGAGAGCATTTTATACAGATTAGTTAAGCATTTCAAATTGAAGTATTAATAATTAGGTGTAAAGGTTTATAATTCAGCATAAAAAAGGGGAGAGATTTAAGTCCATAACCACTCTCTCTAAGCTTCTTCTTGGATGCTGTGTTAAGCTGCTTGGCAGAACAAAAGTGTTTATTATAGGTTTAACATTAATTGAGAACCAAGAGGAAATAGACTTACTAAAGCATTAGACGAAAGCCTGAAAACTGGTGGTCTTGCATTGAAGGATTAGTGTTAATTTAGTAAAAAAAAAATCCACAGCAAATAATGACTTAATAGGCAGTAATTGGTGTTTTGGTTAAGAAAATATTTCCTCTATTATTTTACAATGTTTTAACACACAAATAAGAAAACTAGCTGAACTCATTTTTTTTCTATTAATAACTTCATATGTACTAATTGGGAATTGAATATTGTGCAAACATAATGACCATAATAAAGTCAGTAGGCTTAATAAGTTTAATGATTTATTTATGATCTTAATCTTATTATTTATGTTTCATAGTGACCAAATATTTGTGTGCTTAAAAAAAATTAAAATGATAAATGATAATTAAAATAATCATACATAGTATATTCATGCATCTATCTATGTATCTCTCTCTCTACACACACACAGTATAAACTGTATATGTATTATAACTGATTTGCCTGTGTTATCTTAAAACAGAATTAAATATTTTTAAGAACTCCCACATAATTTTGATCTGTTAGTGTTTAACCCTCCAAATATATACTATAAAAACCAAGGAGGAACACATATATGTGTATTTGAGATTCCTTAGTTGAGCTACCCAGAGAAATTACTTAGCAATGCAGAACACCGCATATAATTTTTTGCATGGCGAATACTATATAAAAAGTTGTATTATACACTTTATGTCCTGTTCTAGCCTAAGGCTCAACACTTTCATTTGCATGACACCTATTAACATTCTTTTAAATGGCCTGTCCCAGCAGGGGAAGATGCACTTTCAACCTATTGAGCATAAGACTACATCTGAGCATGCTCATTCAGCAGAGATAATCACTGGAACCAAACTGACTTCTTGCAGAGAATGTGACTCCACTCTCAGCAAGAGAGCAAATTGGAAATGACTCGGGGCAAGGTCTGCTAAGCTGGAAAAAATGAATTAGATATACTCCTAAGACGAACCTGAAAAGATTACATTTGAAGGAGAAAGAGAAATAGTTAGAGCAGGAGGTTGCATTCTGTCTGCACCTGGGAAATGGAATGTGTCTATGGGTTTAAAAAAAGGCCTCCCTGTGATTCAGATTAAATCAAAGTGTTTATTGCCATTTTGCTACAGGGACACTGCAATTAACCTGCCCAATTGAGTTACTTTATGACTAAGAAAGACAATTTAGTTTGAAAGATTTTAGTGACATATATATATATATATATATATATATATATATATATATATACACATATATATATATATATATACATACAGACACATACACACAAATATATATTACATAGATAGATAGATAGATAGATAGATAGATAGATAGATAGGTAAAGAGAGAGAGAGAGATGAATCTTTATCTGTATAACTATCTCTTGTGATATATAAATGTATCAACCTATGTATATAACCCGTCAATCTATTTATCTGTCTATCTTTCTTCCTAGATAGTAAAATACCCTCAACACAATAAGTAATGTATTAACACATTATTACAAATGTATTCTGTGTAAGATTGTGCATCAAAAACTTCTGTGCAGTTTGTCACTGTTCCTGCTGATCGGGAATACTTGGAATTTATTTGCATACATACATTGTGCGAACATTTTAAGCATTTAATGAATATTATAACACTTTATCATTTTGAATAAGCAATATGTGAAATAATAGAATCTTACGTAAAAGTAACCCTGTTAATTACAGTTTTGGAAAATTAATTAAAAAAATTCAGTGTTAACAGGTTTTCGATAGAACTTAGTGGCCACTAATTCTTTAACATGCATAAAGAATTTCAAAATATATATATCTGTTTTTAATTTTAACAAACATTACAAATATCAAGCATATTCTTGAACAAATTATATGTATGCGCTCCTTCTTTATTTTGTGTTTGTTTCCATAGAAATTACTCAAATCAGCCCTTGATATTTTTTTGCCCATGTAAAACATAAGCAAATAAGAAATATGATACAATATCATATTTGGGGGCTTATAAACATAAGTAGTTTGGTGGGGTGGCTCAGTTATATGTGTGCAGATAAAAATGTATTTAGGTCAGTGTAATATTTATTAAAAATCACATATGAGCGTGGGCAATCTGTACAGATGTGTGTGGCATAGGCATACAAATAACATTTACATATTCAAGCAAGTCCAGACTCAGAAATCAAATAACAGACTTTATTATCTCATTAAGTCCAGGTACATAAACAGACATTATTTCAACACAAATAACATGTATAAGAAGCTACAGAGGAGGGACTGAAATAAATCCAAATATCGCCTACAAATTCTAAACTTTATATAATTTTTTGGTAATGAAAACCTCCTCAGCATTTACTAATTCTATTATTATTTTTTTCAATAGCTGTATTTCTAATTTTCTCAGCAAAGTAACTTTGAATACTGTATTTTTAGGATTTAAGAGGCACCTGCTAATAAGAAGTACTAAAAAATCTTAAAAGATTTGTGGAAAAATAAACCAGTATAAAGAAGCTCACAAAACCACTTGTGTATATACACACTACATCACTATCACCTTCACACTGCATATACAAATTATTATTCTCTTAAAGGGACAGTATACTCCAAATTTCAATTGCCATTTTAAATATGCAACATGTATTTAAGTAGACTTTCATTCATCAAATTATTCAATTACTTTTTTTTTAGTTATCTAATTTATATTGAAAGTTGTACCGCTTGTGTATTCACAGTCTGCCTTCTTTACCGCCGCTTTTTTTT
>CAJPDP010740051.1:0-10878 GCA_905336975.1 Bombina variegata variegata
ATTGTCTCTAAATGCAAGTTCTGATGAGTTTGAAAAATATTTCCCAATCCTTGTTACTTATGAGCACCTAGACAAAGGACTAATTGTTACAGAATTCCTTGATATGGTGGCCTGCAAGTCCAATAGATCACGAGTTGTTTGATGCAGTCAATTATATGTTATCAAAACACAAAATTGACTGGAGCAACATACTGAGCTGACAATGCTGCAAACATGCAGGGCAAGCACAATCGTGTACGTTCACGAATTATACCCAAGCTGACCTTACAGCAGAAAGTATATGCTGTCAGCTGTCTGTCATATTGTACATATAATGGTCGAGCATTCTTAAAAAATGTTAGCAATAAATGTAGAGGACTTAATAATAGATATTTATTATAACTTCAAGAAAAGTGTTGAGAGTGGCCTCACTAAATGATTACCTATCATTTTGCGATACAACTATCAAAAAGATTGTTAAACATATACAAACTTGTTGGCTTTGCCATGAAAAATCAATAGAAAGGACGTATTGTCTTTGGATAGACTGCATGTCTGATTAATAAGCACCTTTTGAGATGAGCCTCAACACTCGCTTGGTGCCAGGGAACACAGAATTACAATTAAAATGAAAAACCCAATGACAAAAGTGTACCTGTTGTTCCTGTTACCCATCTTTAAAAAGTGTAACCTTTTAATGCAGACAGAAGAGCCAACGATTCCCCTTTTATATCCAGCTATAAAGACCTTGTACAAAGACATATTAGTGAGGTTTGTGCATACTGGAGTCATAGCAGAAAGTCAGTGTCTAAGAGACAGACTACTGGGACTGTACTGTACAATTACCAACCAGAGGACTCCTCTTAGGCTTTAAAACCACCAACTATGCTCAAAGAGAATATTTGATAGATTCTGCACCATACATAAAAATTTTAGCAGATGCTGTGCAATGGAAACGTACTGGATTACATGAAAAAATCAATGCCCCTAGATGATATGGTTCTAAAAAATCTAACATTTATAAATCCATCTTATTGCTTGTCTTCATCAGTAAGCAACCTTCAAGTAGTCATTGAGAGGTTTCCAGATGTTGTCCAAGCACAGTATACAGATAACCTATTTTCAGAATTTAGGGCCTACCAGACTTGTGAAGTTTTGCTCCAGATTGATGGCAATGTAAGGATAGATAAAGTCTGGCATCATATTTCTCAGATTAAACATCCAGTGATTGGTCAACCCAGATTTCCTACATTATTTATTTATCTGCCCAATTCCACACAGCAAAGACTTTTCAGCATTGTAAGAAAGATTATAACTGTCCAAGGAAGTTCACTAGGTAAAAAGATTAAAACTGCCCAAAGAAGCTCACTGGGTAAAAAGATTATAACTGACCAAAGAGGCTCACTGGGTAAAGAGATTATAACTGCTCAAGAAAGTTCACTAGGTAAAAAGATTATAACTGACCAAAGAAGCTCACTAAATTCTCTTACCTATAACTCACCCCTAGTGTATATGAAGATACTTCAGTAAGAAATTATGTGCTATACTAGCAGCAAAGATAAACATTTTTTTGTTATGATTAGCAACTTTCCCCTCAAACAATTAGGCAGGCAAAATCTGCCACTCACACCAGCTTGTCTAGTAAAAGTTAACACACTGCAACACAGAACAGTGGGAAAGGATCTTCATCTGAAGTAAATGATGCTTACTGTTGAAAAAAAGTTTTTTGGGAAATTAAACCCAGATTTTGTCTTTCATGATTCATAGCATAACATTTTCCAATTTATAGATGTCATCTATTTTGCTTTATTCTCTTGGTATCCTTTGTTTAGGTAGGCTCAGGAAAAGCAATGGACCACTGTGAGCCTGCTGCAGATTGGTGGCTGCACATATGTCCTCTCTCATTGGCTCATTCCCCTAGCTCCCAGTAGTGCATTAATTCTGTTTCAACAAAGGATACAAAGAGAATTAAGCAAATTTGATAATTCATTTTCAGAGGAAGAGGAGGAACAGGTATCAGAAACAGCTAATGTAGTGGAAAGGGTAGTTAGGTCTAAGACAACGCATCTCCCCCACTCCATTTTGACCAATACAATACAGGTGTCACAACCCCAGGGCACAGATTCTAAATATAAATCTATACAAGGATACCAAATAGATCTACGGCATGGGCCCTCAGAAAGTGATAAGAAACCACTAGAACAGTTTTTTTCCAATCCCCAAAAGTATCCAGAAGGGTGCAGGCGAGGAAACCAACAGTTATAAGTATTTCTGATATGGTATTGGGAGCGATAGAACATTAAGTATTAAGCTTGGGACTAAGTTTTGTACCTACTTTAGGCTTTAATCTCTTTAAAAAACTACTAGATAACTGAGAAATTCAACGCTTCGTAACAATTTTTTTTTAGATGATTTAGAACAATTGACTCAAGTAAATGGATAGTGATGATGCTCCCTTGAAACTAGAAAGCCTTGTTTTTAAGGAGGCTTGTGACAGCCCTGTCTTGGACTCACTGTAAAAGAAAAAAAACAGTGACTATGCAAGAAAGGGTTTTTCTGGAAAGATTCATTATAATTGAACATATTGTAATCAGGGCCGCCAGTAAAGGTGGCTCAATGGCAGTTATAAATTACGCAGATTTTGTACAGGAGGGTCTAAGACAGTTACAGAATACACAGGATTACATGATCCTACAAAAGATTTTCCGAAACAGCTACGCCATTTGGTAGATGATGGAGAAAACTAGGATCCTGGATGAGGCTAATTATAATTTTACATTTGCACAAAATCAAGCACTAAAGTCTCTGAGATCCAATCCAGACATTGTAAGACAATTAAATGAACTAGAGGTTTATCTTAAACTATCCAACACCTTTTTACAGCCCTTGGTTAATAACCTCATGAGATACATAAGGGATTCAACACAGGTGTTGAGAGTAATTTGGTACATTAAATGGAAAAGTACCTATAGATTTGTCACTATAGATGTGTCATCTCTCTACACCTCCATTCCACACCAGCAGGGATTGGAATCTATTTTTCTTTTCTTGACAACTTTTCTAATTATTCTGATGATGTGAAACAGTTTTTGATTATTGCTAGACTCTATTTTTTGTTTGAGGGTTGTTGCTACCTCCAGAGATGTGGAACAGGTATGGGGGCAACGTTTGCCCCCTCTTACGCCAATCTATTTATGGGATGGTGGGAGATGCTCAACGTCTATGGAGATATAAACCCTTTTAAGACATACATCATTTATTATGGACCTTATATAGACAATCTTCTGCTGGTGTGGGATGGAGATGAAGACAGTTTTATCCTTTATGGAGTTTATCAACAACAATACAACCAATTTAAAATTTACCAGTGAACAACACCATTGTAATATTACATTTCTGGATATTGAATTAAATGCACAATCAGTATTACAAAAAAATAGACTCTTGTCTTTACAGAAAACCCACAGGGGGCAATATTATTTTGAACTATAGGTCATGTCACCCTAAACATGTCCTTAAAGCAATCGCAAAAGGTCAGTATATTAGAACAAAGAATTTGTTCTACAAATACAGCACATAAGGAACAATGTGGTATTTTGGATAATAGACTTCTGGAACAAGGTTACCCAGAAAACCTATTACATTCAACTAGGGCCCTATTATAGACCAAATCCCACGTGAGTCACTTTTGGAATATAGACATCAGACTCCAGCAAGACACAAACAACAATCTACCTCTAGAGATAAGCTATTATTCAGCACTCCTTACAGCTTAGAGCAGTGCTTTCCAAACTGTGTGTCGTGACACATTAGTGTGTCGGCGGCAGTGTGTAGGTGTGTCCCTGCTTCAGCACAATTTTTTTTTTAATTTACATTTAAAAAACATTTGGGGGGGTTTCCGACTTTTCGCCTGCCTGCTACGCATATCACATGGTTAACACATGATTGATCTCAAGTGGGTCACAGACCATCTTAACCTATTGACGCAACGCAGCGGGAACTGAAGCATTTCCCATTGGCAGCTTTGATGGCACATTGACTCCTGACTGCACGTGTAGTCTCCTTAATCAGCTTGTGACTGCGTGTGTAGTCAGTGAGTGGGACAGCTGCACCAAATATTCAGAAACTGTGTTCAACCTCATACATCTCATTAAAATAGTAAGTAGCTTTTGGTGGTGTTAAACTTTTTTTTTTAATTCTGGCACATATATACTGTTATTTGTAAATTATATAATGTATGTATATGTCCGTATCTCTTTAAACAAGTTAGTTTAACCTCCTGCTTGCTAGTACAACTTAATTACTGTGTCGCAAAATGATGTAGGTCTAAAATGTGTGTCACCAACATGAAAAGTTTGGAAAGCTCTGGCTTAGAGTATAACAAAATCTGTAACTTGTTTAGAGAATGCTTGCCAATTCTGACAACGAATCCTACCCTAGAAAAAGTTGCAATTAGGGGATGTAAGTTTGTAGCCAGAAAGGCTAAGACAATAGGTAATATGATAGCGCCTTCATATCTCCCTGAAAAAAAATATAAGAACTTGTCTTCCGCATAGAAAAGGGTTTTTTTTAAGTGTAGGTCAAACATGCAATTATGTAGAGGAAGGTGATACCTTTACCTCATCAGTTACTGAAAAAAACAATCAAATCAGATAAAAGTTCAACTAATTCCAATCATGTTATCTACCTTCTCACCTGTAGGGGGTGTAAAATTCAATAAGTACGTAAAACAAAAGGATTATTAAAGGATAGGGCTGTAGAACACATCAGGGACACTGATAACAATGATATTTTTACTCCTGTGGCTAAGCATTTTAAGACCTTACATGCAGGGGATTCTTCTTTGGTCTCTTTTCAGGCTATAGATTATGTTCCCACTCATAAGAGAGCAGGTGATAAAAAACATAGATTAAATTACAAAGAAGCTTGATGGATCTTTTCACTTAATACCAGGCACCCTTAAGGCATCAACATGGAATCTGATGTAAATGTGTTTATTTTAAACGTCAAGGTCAGGTGTGCCAGGCTAGATTGTAAACCAGTATAATAAAAAAGAATTGTTAATATCCATGTATATGGTAGGTGTGTGTTGTTTCTCACTATGTGCTTATACTAGATAGAAAGTTAAATGACATGAAGGAGTTAATGAACACAAGTGTTTTTAATTATGTATATGGCTTTAAATACTGTGGTGTAGGTATGCTGAGCTAAGCAGTGAACAAGGGCGGTGGACCCACACAAAACATGTATTTTCTGCTTACCTGGACTCCCCATTCATGTTTTCTAAGCCTGTGGGCTTTTGTTTTTATGTTGCAACCTTTTTTCAATAAATTGAACTTTTAACTGCAAGTTTGTATCGTATCATATCGTAGTGATCAGGTGATGCTGCAGACATTTTTTTTTATTATTTTTAACTACCAGTGATTACCTCCTGGTAAAACATCCAACCACTCCAATTTGTAACCATCTTCCAAAGGTACATAAATCCCTTCAAGAGTTCAAGGGTCGACCCATTGTCAGTGGCATAGAATCCCTTTTGGACCATCTATCAGAATGGTTGGATGCCATTTTGCAACCACTAGTTAAAGGGCTGTGGAGTTTTGTGGTAGATACCAGACAAAAACTTAGGATTTTCTGTAATGTAGTTTGAAAGGAGGATTTTCCCTGGTTAACAGTGGATGTTTGTTCCCTGTATTCCTCTAAACCACATGAAAAAGGTCTGAACACCATACAGTATTTCTTGAATAGATATTTTGGACATGATCCAATCTAGGTCTCATTTGTACTGATAGTCACAAATCTTTCTTCTTATACATAAATAGTTTGAATCTGAGGGGGGTGTTCTATCTCCAGAGATGTGGGTCCCCTACTACGTTATCCTTTTTATAGGTTGGTGGGAGCTCTCCTGCATTTTTGAGGATGGAAACCCCTTTGGGCAAGAAATATTGTACAAATGTTATATAGATGATCTGCTGTTCATCTGGCAAGGTGATTGCAGACTTTATGGCATGGATGAATAGCAATGGGGAAGGTATTAGGGAAGGTACGTGTGTTTGTATTTATATATCTGTAATAAAGTGTTAACCTGGGTTGCGCTTCTCCTCTATATGTCCTTTGAATTAGCTTTACTTTTGAATACAACTCTGCTAATATCAATTTCTTTGATGTCACTTTGCTTGGGATCCTAGGTCAGGTAGTAGAATCTGACCTTTATCGAAAGCCCATATCGAGCTAACAGCTGCTACCCGACAAGTGTTATTCTTTGCAGTGTAATTTGCTGTATTGTTAGTTTTACAATTCGGTTGCAATCTATTTTGTATTTTTGGTAAATTTAAACATTTCTGGTGATATCATCACTGATTTAAATCTATTATAAAGTGGTGCTAAGTATGTGTGTGCGGGCAGCAAAGTAATAGGAAGCACAAGCCTATTAGGACGATGGTGTGTGGGTGGGGGAAAGTGGTGCTCTGTTAGAGGAGAAAAGTGTCGCTCTCTGGCTCTTTCAAATATTGGGAGGTATGGTTTATTGTGTAGGGGCATTACACTGTTGCAAGTGAAGGGGTTGGGTTTCACTAACCTGTTTTTAAGGCGCTGCAGGAAGTGAGCAGACCTCTTTCAGCTGTCATGTTCCAGAAGATCATCTCTTCTGCCGAGGCGCTTCAGGTATAAAAATTCAGGAGAGGCTCATTGTGGACCTGCAAGAGATATAAAGTATTGAGGAGAGGGAGAAAGTCATGCCTCTTGCTCCTGTTCCCCCGGGTTCCTGGGCTGTTGTCCTCTGCCTCTGAGGCCTCCCATAGGCCTACTACAGTGGTGGACCTTTCCCCCGTGTCCTATCTATTTCTTTAACCTCCAATGCTCCTTATCCACCCCCCCTCTTATTCAGTACTCATATCCCCTCCCGCAGATTCCCGCCCTGTGGCAGGTGCACCTCCCATGGCTGCGTCCCTATAGGTGCAGGCTGAGATGCATGGTTCCAGCCAGGCCTGCGGTTAGATCCTTATGGTCCAAGTGGCGTTGCCCGTGGAGATGGTGAGTTATTGAACCCTGTGTTCATACACATGTAGGGACACGTAATCCAGTTCCTATGGGTCGGACAGTGAGGGTACATTAGGTTTGGTTAGTGAAGGAAAGAATAAAATGTTCCGAACGACTAAGAAATTAGTTTTGGCACAAAGCAGCAGCAGGTAGGGGTGTTTGGGTAATATCTATTAGCAGGATTAAACTCAGCACTCCTGTTTTCTTGTTTTCTGCTGCCATATTCTTTCCTGAATAGTATCCGTCCCTTTAATTTCCTCTGCNNTCTGCAGCAGCTTAATCCTTGACCACCAGAGGGCTCATCCGTTTGTGATTCCTGCTTGTTTGCATCTGCCTGGCTGCTCAACTATAAATGGGCTGTCCCTTCCCCCATTCGGGTGCTCTGGCATTATATGGACTTATCTGTATCCAGTCTGTCTGTTCTGGGAGCCTCTCCAAACCTGTGAGTCTTGAAGCTGCATTTCAAACCTGTGAGTCTTGTAAGCTGCAATCCATGTACCTGTGTATCCTTCAGCCTGTTATACAAGCCAGTCAGTACTGTGAAATGTTAATTCAAGTCTGTATCCTGTTATATAAGCAAGTCAGTACTGTGAAGTGTTAATTCAAGTATGTGGACTCTGCTACCTGTTATACTAACCAATACTGTGAAGTCCCTGTGTATCTTGTTGCATTGCTATTCCAAGGACCTGTGTATTCTGTTACATTGCTATAACCAAGTACCTGAAGTATTTTGTGGCATTGAACCTTGCCTTTGTTTGGTATCAGTCTGTTCTTACTTTGTTAATATGCAATAAAGATTCTTTGTTCTTCTGCATAATTATGCCTAGGTGAAATTCTTCTAAAATGAAAGAGGCTGTTTTGCTTTCTGAACCTAAAAGCACCACACCTGAGCTCCAACCAGAACACCCCCCAAACATGACAGTTTGTCTGTAGTGGGAACACTACTCCTTTTGAGAAGAGGGCAGCTTTCACTCAGGTGGGGTTGTTGGCTTTGTATAGGAGAGTGGCAGTGAAGGGGGAAACATATCCATGTCTTGTGCATTCCCTTCATGAACATTTGAAAACAAAAAAACAGAATTTTTTTGAGCTGTCCCTTTGAGGCATATAGATTAAAAGAGAGTGGAAGATGACACAGGCCCTAAGTGGGTCTAAAGGCCTGCGACATTTCAGGAGTGGCAGAGGTGTTTTAGCCTCTTGCTATTTAGAGCATTAGCCTGGACAGGCCCTAGAAATACTCAAATATATGTTCCCCTTTGAGGTTCAGGGAGGTTCATGGAGGCGCCTGAAGGGATTACAACATAAACTGTAGGTGTAAAATGGCAGGTAATTCTATATTGTCTTTTGGGGCCCAGGGCATCCACCTGTGGTCACATTTGGGGTCTGAATGGTCTCCCTTTTCCTTGCCTGGAGGGAAGCCATCACCCAGCAAGGCAGCACCTGGTTTGAAATGCAGGGGTTGGGTATGCTGGAAATTTCAGTATAGGCAGTTTATGAAGGGGAACAAATTGTTCTTTTTGCCACATCTGCAAATTCTGCAGGGGGACCCCATCCAGGGATTGAGTGTGGTAAACAAAAGGAGCAGTACAGCGATAGAAGTGGCTCCAAGGGGCCTTCTGGGGTAAAGGGTGACTACTCCACTAAGGGTGGATGTCCTTAAGAGTTGGTTGAGGAGGTACCCAGATCGCAGAGCAGCTGCTCTCTGGGAGGCTGGGGATGTAATGGAATTTTATCAAAGCAGTTCAGGGGCCAGTACAACGGTCAAGGAATCGCCGGAACCTTAATCAGCTTATGAGTATCCTGAAGTAATAAGGAAAAAGCTAGGGAAATTGTTCATTACTATACACTTCTGTGTTCACAGACCTGGTAGGAGACTGGAGCCACAGCAAGTGCAAGTTGGATTATGGAGATCATTTAGATGGCATACTCATTAACCAGTTGAAAGTGTCCTGGCGGGTATATCTGAATCCTCTACTTTGAAGAACCTACAAGCGTGAGTAAAAGCATTGTCTGGAAGTTCTGTCAAAGAGAAAGTACAATGTGAAATTGTTTGCTCGTCTGACGAATGCAATTGAATTATTTTAGGAATGTTTACAGCAAATATATAACTATCTCTATATGTGTGAGGAGAAAATACCTGTGACTGTTTTTGTATATATAAAAACACTGGACGATTTGAATTAAAGGTGTATTGGGGGCTTAACCGTAATAGTAACCTGTTGTGAGCACTCCACGTCCTCTAGGGAGTTTTCTACCTTGATATTTGTATCTATTATGATTAAAAGTTGATTAACTGTTGATTTCTGTGTGTGTCTTCCCACGTTTCATTAGAGTAGCATGGTAAAGGAGTATCTGGAATATCCTCCCAAATTTCATTTTCTTTAACATTTTCTAAGTTTTCTGACTGTATTAAGATTATTTTTATATAAATGAAAATCCCTGAGGAATTTCCTTTTCTTTTTAAATTAAATTATAGAATCTAGCTTCTCTAATTTCTCTCTCTAATTTCTTTTTATTATTTTCATCTATTTCTTTGTATAGAACATCCCCTTTATGCATTTCCAATGATTTCCTAAGATCAATAATTTCTTGAGATAATTGATTTGAATTGTCTATATCTGATAGCAATGTTAACTAGGGTTAATGAACTACTAGTGCTGTTACCCACTCAGATATATATTCTACATTTTCTTGAGTGAAGATTGTAGGTTTAATTATTCGCAAACCTCTTGGAACTACCTTATACTTTGCATACCATTCTAAATTGACACTATCATGCCAATGAGTGTGTTGTTTTTTTGCTTAATTTTTCAAAAACCTCTTTTGGATCAATGTTCTCTGTATTAGAGGTAATTTCATCTTCCAAAGAGACAGAAAGGTTTTTTAGAAAAAGTATTAAGGTTAAAATAGTTCCCAAAATTAAAAGACAGATTTTCCATGTAAAATACATATATCTACACAAAAGTGGAATATAAAGTACAAAATTCAAAATCGGCCCTGATAGCTGCCAAAATCCCAAAAGAGGGGGAAAAAAATACAAAATACAAACAAGAAATAAAGGGTTAATGGATCACTGGAAGAACCAATGGGTCAGAAAACCTAGGAGAAGCTACTGGGAAGAGTAAAAACAGATGCGGCTATATGTACAAAAATCTACAGATTAGCAGAACAGCAATGGGGGCAATTATGGCCCCAAGTTACACCAATCTGTATATGGGCTTTTATGAAGATACTAATATATTGAGATAATCCGTTTTCTAATCAGATAGTTTGGTGGGGGAGGTTCATTGATAATATCATGATATGGAGAGGAAATGAAAAATCTATCAACCAATTCATTACACGTTAATGATATGAACCTCAATTTCACACACAAAATAAAGAACAAAATTGAATTTTTAGATTTAATTCTATATCATGACGGTAATAAAATAGTGACAAAAATATATAGAAAGGAAACTGATAGCAATGGGTATCTGCCAGCTAACATTGGACATAAAAAAACCTTGGATCAACAATATTCTGTTTGGACAATTCCAAAGACTGCAGCGGAATTGTTACAAATTAGAGGATTTTGACACAGAAGCTAATGTTTTGAAATCCCAACTATTAAAGGGACATTCAATCAAAATTAAACTTTCATTATTCAGATAGAGCATGCCATTTTAAACAATTTTCCAATTTACTTCCATTAACTAAATGTGCACAGTCTTTTTATATTTAAATTTTTTGAGTCACCAGCTCCTACTGAGCATGTGCAAGAATTCACAGAATATACGTATATGCATTTGTGATTGGCTGAAGGCTGTCACATGATGTAGTGGGAGTGGAAATAGACATAACTGAAATTTGTCAGAAAAAAAA